>PVJH01014826.1:0-55655 GCA_004026705.1 Nesogale talazaci | reverse complement strand
TAGTGAGCCACTTGGAGATCTGCTTAAGTCCTTCCAGAACCCTAGAGATGTGTCCACCACCATTGCAGCCACAAGACTCTGCTCCCAATGGCCTGTGACCTTCCTGAATTCTGCATCATTGCATGTGACTGCAAGCGTCTGAAGAGGGGCTTATGGACTAGGTGCCCTATTTGTAAGATTAGGGATCAGTACTGCAGTGACCTTTGGAACTGCAGGATACCAAATTATCTAGGCAGCTAATCTCGGATATGCAGGCCTCATCAGGCACTACAAAAGATTTGCAAGATCAGGTAGATTCTTTAGCAGAAGTAGTAGTACAAAATAGAAGAGGTTTAGATTTACTTGCTGCAGAGCAGGGAGGTATTTGTTTGGCTTTACAGGAAAGATGCTGTTTTTATGCCAACAAATCTGGAATCATAAGAGACAAAATCAAGCAGCTGCAAGAAGACTTGGAGAAGAGAAGAAAGGAGGTGACCACCAATCCACTGTGGACCAGGCTCAATGGATTGTTGCCTTACCTCTTGCCACTTTGGGGCCCCCTTGTTAGTTTATTGCTTTTGCTTTCATTACGGCCAGTATTATTCAACAACCTCATGGCATTTATTAAGTAACAAACTGAGACCCCTGCAAGGCCCCTGCAAGGTCATTATTGTCTCTTGGAGATGAGCGATCTCGAACAGAGTGGCACACATGACTAGTATGTGATAAGATCCTCTGCCTCCGTGAGCTGAACTTGACAGCCAATGACGGGTAAGATCAGGAGCACTCTTTACCAACCTAAGACAGGCCATGGTGACATTAGAAGGCCATTGACCGATGACGGGTAAGGACGGAGTGTGTGTCCTGGCAACCCAAGACAGGCGGAGTTCCCGGGACTGAAAGACTTGAGTTGGACTGGGCTGGGGAATTTGCCTGATATACAATGACTCGGTATAAAGTTCTTTCTTGCATATCTCTGAGTGCTACTGGATTTGCTTCTCTACTCAACCCGGTGTAACACAGACACGCTGAGTTGACCATGAAGCAGATACACGAAGTAGCCCTCTTTGTAATGTTGGGAAGGGTTCGGCCATCACAGCATGGCCTTTTTCAACCACTTGAGGTCATATTTTCTAAACAAGTTCAAATTAATATCACGCTATCCGCTGGGAAGCTCAAGGACCGGATCCTGTGTTACATTTTTAAGTCACGGTTGGGGAGGAGTGGATTGGGGAAAATAAAGCCACATCGAGATCGTTAGCTATTCCTTCTTGCGGTATTTAGCATTTTCCCCTTTTCTTATAATTCAGGGGAGTACATGCCTATATCCCCCCTAGACCAAGTGCTTCAAGGAGGAAAGTACCATGACTGACCACTTCTGCAGGCTCAGTGTTTAGCTTAGTGTCTGGGAAATAGTTCACCATCAATGCTGGAAGAAATGTTTATGAAGTTAATGATACTTTAAAGATCTTGAGAAAGAAAGCATTTGGGTAAGAATACTCCAAACACACCTTTAATATGAAAATTTTCCAGCACATAATGAAAAAATAGTTATCAATTTCCATGTATTGTTAGCCTGCTTAAGACATAATCAGCACATGACCAATCCAGTTACGTCTCTATCCCTCCATCAACTGCCATAAAACACCTGGATTAAAAGTCGGACAGCACATCAATTCATACAATTTCTTCAGCATGTATGGCTTTTCTTTGTGGGGGGGGGGGCATCACTGCCATCTGGTGGTGGGAGTAGGAGGCGCAGCCCTGCTCCTGGAGAGCTGCTGCTGGATTTGAACCTCCAACCCAGTGGGCCGCAGTCCTGTACTCAACCACTACGCCACCAGGGCTTAGCCCAACGTGTATCGCTTTAAAACCAGGATTCTTTCTTTCTTTTTTTTTTATTAAATATAATTTTATTGGGGGGCTCATACATTGTTTTTCACAAAACATAAATAAACATATTGTGCCATGCACCTTCACATGTCTGCTGCTGTTATTGTTCTCCAATCATCCGCCTTTTCCCTCGAGCCCCTAGTATTGGCTTTTCCATCCCTTCCCCTCTTCCCCTGCTCTCACTTCCTCATCAACCCTCAATGCTTTATAAATTGTTATTGTTCTGTCATATCTCACACTGCCCGACCTCTCCCCCAACCCACTCCTTTGATGTCCATTCTTCAAATAGGAGCTTATATGTATATCCTTGCAGTTGGTTCCGTCTCTCTACCCCACCTCTCCACTCTTCCAGCAGCTCCAGTCCAACCACTGGTCCGAAGGGGCTCATCTGTCCTTGTTTCCCCATATCTCCAGCTCCCCTCTCCACCAGTGTACCTTCTCTAGTCCATCTGGATTTGTAAGGTAGCGTTGGGACCATGATGGTTGGGAGTGAGGAAGGCTTCAGGAGCTAGAAGAAACTTGTATGCATCATCACTGCCTGGTTGCCCCTTGACTGGTCTGTCATCTCCCCGTGACTCCCCTATAAAGGGGTGACCAATTACCCACCAGTGGGCCGTAGGTCCTCACCCTGCTCTCCCCCTCATTCGTGATGATGTGATTCTTATTCTTTGATGCTTAATACCTGCTCCCTTCAGCCCCTCTTGATCTCACAGGCTAGTGTGCTTCTTCCACGTGGACTTTGCTGTTTCTGCACTGAATGGCGACTCATTTATCTTCAAGTCTTTGAGACTCCAGACATTCAATCATTTGGTAGTTGGGCACCATCATTTCTTCTACTCTGTTTGCCTCTGTATTCATTTGTCTTCAGCGATATCGGGAGTTAATTGGTTCACTGATTTCGATTTTTGTTCTTTGATGCCTGATACCTGATTGTTTCAGCACCTCATGATCGCACAGGCAAGTGAGCTTCTTTTATGGTGGGTTTTGTTGCCCCTGAGCTGGATGACTTCTCGTTTATGCTCAAGCCTTTAAGACCCCAGATGCTATATCTTTTGATAGCTGGGCACCATCAGCTTTCTTCATCACTCTTGCTCATGCTTCACTGGGGAATTCTATAAGGCTTTCAGGGAGGACTGGTACCAATCCTCCACAAAGTTTTCCAGAGTATAGAAAAGGATGGAAAACTCCCCAACTCATTTTATAAAGCCAGTATAACTTTGATACCCAAACAGGGAAGGGATCCCACAGGAGTAGAAAACTATAGACCAATATCTCTAATGAACATAGATGCAAAAATCTTCAACAAGATATTGGCAAATAGAATACAAAAATATATAAAAGCATAATCCACCAGGACCAGTTAGGATTTATCCCAGGGATACAGGAATGGTTTAAATCCATCAATATTATATATTATATTGATAAGATGACATCTAAGAACCATATGATAATGCCTATAGATACAGAGAGAGCATTTGACAACATCCAGCACCCCTTCCTCCTCAAGATGCTCAGACAGATAGGAATAGGAGGTCATTTCCTCAAGTTAATACAAGCCATCTATGAGAAGCCGACAGCTAACATAATAGTCAATGGAGAAAAGACTAAATCAGTCCCACTGAAGAAGGGGACTAGACACGGATGCCCCTTATCCCCACTACCATTCAATATAGTACTCTAGGTCTTAGCAATTAACATAAGACAACGGAAAGACATTGAAGGTATCCAAATGGGAGAGGAGGAGGTCAAGTTATCATTATTCGCTGATGACATGATCCTGTACATCGCACATCCCAAGAGCTCCACATCCGGAGTACTAACAGCGATAGAGGAATATGGTAGAGTAGCAGGATACAAGATCAACAAACAGAAGTCGATCGGTCTGCTCTACACATCTGACAAGAACACAGAAGAGGAGATCAAGAAGGCAGTACCATTCACAATAGCCAAGAATAAACTGAAGTATCTAGGGATATATCTAACCAAAAAAACAAAAGACCTATACAAGGAAAACTACAAAACCCTACTACAGGATTCTTTCTTTCAAACATGACCACAATAATTTTACCAAACTTAAAGGGACTAAACATAAATTTACTAGCAAATACCCAGTGAATGTGCACATTTTCTCTAGGATATCAGAATATTAGGGTCGTTGGTTTGTGTGGATCCACACCATGCCCAAACGTGCTTCCATTTGGGTGATGTCCCTCTCAAGTCTCCTTGAATCTACAAGTATCACTTCTGCCTTCCTTGAAATATTTCTTGAAATGTTTCTTGAAATATTTTTTTTCTGTATAGATAAACCAAAGAACCCTGCTAATTTAGTAGGTTATGCCCTGAGCAAGGTGGATGGTTCCAACCGTTCAGTCACTCCTTGGGAGAAAGATGAGGCTGTGTGCTCCTGTCTGATCTTGGAACCCCACAGGGGCGGTTCTGGGAGATCTAGCTATAGGATTATCGTGAGCCAGGATAAATTGGATGGCAGAGGGTTTGGTTTGGGGGCACTCACGGAGGTTACTCGATGGGTTCCCAACTCCAAGGTCAACAGTTTGAAATCACCAGCTGCTCCTTGGAAGAAAGATGGAGCCTTCTAGTTCCGTCAAGAGTTACAGTCTTGGGGGCTGAGCCCCGGTGGCGTAGTGGTTGTGCGCGGGACTGCGGCCCACTGGGACGGAGGTTGAATCCCAGCAGTGGGGCTGGGCCTCCTACTCCCACCGCCAGAGAGCAGTGATGCCCCCCCCCCAAAAAAAAAAAGAGTTACAGTCTTGGAAACTCCCAGGGGCAGTTCTACTCTGAGGCAGCATTGACTCAATGGCAGCGAGTGAGACGTTAATTCAACACATAACTCTCAATTCATTTGCTTTTATTTACTTTCAAGTTATAGAGTTGATTTTTTTAGCCCATTTTAATTTCATTTTGATTTAGAATGATGTAGAAGACCCTCCCTAGAAGCATGTGCTACAGAGAACAACACTAAACTTACAGGTTAGGGAGAGGGGCCAGCATGCCACACCCACACAGAAACACACCAAGAAGGAAAAAGAGAAAGGGGCAGTCTAGGCCCCCATATCAGCACACCAAGCCCAGAGGCAACTTCCCTGCATGGAGCTGCTAGAGCACAGAGAGGACTGTAGGACCAACAACAGCTTGAGATGTCCTCTCACTGGATCATGCCGTGACAGAGGATAATACTTGGGACACACTGCAGATAAGCAACAGGAGCAAGGCAAAGCCAAAAAGCCCCTGAAGAGTCCCCAAAATAGACTTAAGACTAGGAAGGGCAGCTCCCCCAATTTCCCCAGGACCAGTGGGGAGGCAGTCATAAAGTTCTGTGCACGACCTGGAATTATGTAATTTTTTCAATGTTCTGCTTTCTTTTTGTTGAGCCTTTTTACTGTTGATTAGCCTACTTATATAAAATAGGTATGGGAAACAAACTTGAGAAGAAAGCAGTGGGGGGTAAAGGACTTGGGGTAGATGGAGGTGGGGGAAGGGAGTGGCGAGCAAACAATGTCACAGGCAGAGGAACAACTAGGGAATTAAAATCAACAATAAGGAGGACATAGAGATCCTGGGGGTGTTGGAGCAACAGCAATCTAGCTGAGAGGAATTACTAAGAGACAGAAGAAAAGTGATCATGATGTGGGGCAGCAGCAGGAAGGTAAAAGGAAACAGAGGAATGACCCAAGAAGCAAAGCTATGGATAGAGGTATAAGTATATATATATATATATATATATATATATATATATATATATATTAATTCATAAAAATAGAGGTATTGGCCTATGTATTTATATTTATATGGCATACACTGAGGTAGTGGATGGACTTCTGGCCTCTGTTTATGCCTTCCTTCAATACAGGAACACTTTGTTCTAACAACCTGCAGTTTTGTGATGCTCACCCTCCCAGCATGATGGCTGAAGACAAAATGGGTGCATAAGCAAATGTGGTGAAGAAAGTGGATGGTGCCTGGCTATAAAAAAATATAGCATCTGGAGTGTTAAAGGCTTGAAGTTAAACAAGTGACCATCTAGCAGATAAGCAAGAAGCTCACATGGAAGAAGCTCCCCAGTCTGTTCTATCATGAGGAGTCAATGAGACCAGGTAACAGGCATCAGAAGACCTCAAACAAACAAACAAAAGAACATATTATTGAGAACCAGAGGGATCTGGACAGAGACCCAAAGTCTCTGGAATGGAATATTCCCACCCCCTCCCCAACACACATACACAGAGGGGTCACAAGGAAGGGATGAGTCAAACAAGGGCACAGTAAAAGACCAATGAAACACATAATATTCTTCTGGTTCCTAGAGGCTCCCTCACCCCCCACTATCATGGCCACAGTATTGTCTTTCACCGCAGGGTAGACCAGAGCATATGCATCGGTACAGCAAGAGAGAAGAGCTCACAACACACAGAATCCAGGAACAGGAATGGGGGAGCAATACCAGAAGGGTAGAAGTAAGGTGGGGAGCTGAGGGGAGGAAAGGGGAACTGATTACAATGATCAACACATTACCACACCACCACCCCCTTCCAGGGGAATGAACAACAGAAACCATGGGGGAAGAGACATCATTCAGTCTTTCATTAAGATATGAAAGTAATTATAATTTATAATATATCAAAAGGTCACAAGGGTGAGGGTGGGGAGGGAGTGAAAAAAGAGGAGCTGATACCAAGGGCTCAATAGAAAGTAAATGTCTAGAAAAAATGATGACAACATATGTACAAATATGCTTGATACAATTGATGTATAGATTGTTTAGGAGCCTTCAATAAAATTATCTTTCAATTAAAATTTTAAAAATTATTTTTTAAATTATGTATGTGTCCAAAGCATTGGAAGCAGTTGCTGAGGGAAGTAGTTCTGATGGATGGTAGACAGTCTTTCCTGTACATGTGGGTGATTTCTAACTTTTCTCTTTTTTTCCCCCTCCATAACTTCTATTATCAGAACAACAATCATCACCTTTCATTGAATATCCACTATGTTCCAGGCATGGAGCTAAAATCATGTAGTCTTCCCAAGTTATAGGACAGGTGTTAACATTCCCCTGTTTTACAAATGAAGACACTGGCAGCTTAGAAGGATCAAGCAACACTCCTACATCACACATGTAATCAGGGCAAGCACATTAGAGAAGTCCTATTCACGAAGGTGAAGATGTCTCTGACTATAGCCAGAACAGTGATAGTAACCCAAACTCACTGCCACCTCGTGGTTCCTACTCTTTGCTACCTGTACCATGAAAAAGAACGGCCCGGTCAATCTTTCCAGAAGCAGACAGTCTCGTCTTTCTCCCTGGAGCAGCTGGTGGGAAATGGGGAGTTACCAACAGGGAAGAAAAGATGATGGTGGTGACTGTTTGCACAACTGCTATGAATGTAATTCAATTATTGAATGTTTGAGATGTGAATTGTATGTCGTGAGATTGTTAAAAATAAACGGACTTAAAAGAAGAAAACATTTACAGCCTCAGAAATCCGGTAGAGCAGTTGTAGCCTGTCCTATAGGGTTATGAGTTAGCATCAAGAAACGATATTGGCTTTTGGCATGGCTAATGATTGTGAGCATCTCTTCATGTATTTGTTGGTCTTCTCTGATAAAGTGTCTGTTCATAACCTCTGCCCATTTTCTCATTAAATTGTCTTTTTGAGGCACTGAAGTTTTTCTACACACTTTTGAGATTCTTCCTCACTTCTGATGTTTCCAGCCATATCAGATTTCGATCTTTTCCCTCGTCTTTCATTCATGCCTCACTGGGGCAGGGGGCTTTCTCAGTGGTGCTTTCTCAGGGCTGAGAACAACCAGTTCAGTGGCTTTCTTCTTCCTCTTGGCAGCCAGTTTCTCTAGACCAGGGGTCCTCAAACTACGGCCCGCAGGCTACACGCGGCCCGCCGAGGACATATATCTGGCCAGCTGGGTGTTTTTGCCTCTATTGCTGTCCTGCTTAGCATCCGACTCATCCCAGGCCCGCAGTGAATTTATTCATAGGTTTTTATTTATTTATTTATTTATTTATATTTTTTTAGGTTTTTTTTTTTTAACTGTAGTCCCACCCTCCAATGGTCTGAGGGACAGTGAACTGATCCCTGTTTAAAAAGTTTGAGGACCCCTGCTCTAGACTGCAGGCATCCCAACTTTATTCCACGCCTGGGCAACTGTCAGTCTTAGAAAGTTAACAAATTAAGGATGTCATTAACATAAGGAACCATAAAGAAAACTGTCCCAAAGATGGTAAAAATTAAAATCCAAATGTGAAGGAGGGAATGGTAAAAGGACCAACCTATCTGTCTTGGAAGAATCAAGGCTAGAGAGCTGGTTAGAGACCAGCGCGGCCAGACGGTGTCCCGCAGACCTTGAACCTATTGTCAGGAGAGACCAGTGCCTGCAGAAGGGCATCGTGTTTGGTAAGGTGGAGGGCAGCAAATAGAGGAAGGTCGATGACGAGCTGGAGTGACACTGTGGCTGCATCTTGGGCCCAGGCATGGCGACAATGGTGAGCAGGTGCGGGACCGTCCTCATGGGCTGTCACCAACCCAATGGTACCTGACAACCACCGCCGCCACGACCTAATTTCATCTCTTCTTTGAGTAATTTAAAACTTACCCTCGTTTTAACTGTCTTTTTAATTTTTTAGTTTTCTTTTCTAATAGTTTTTCTTTATGACTGATGTTTTTTATCTTTTACCTTTTTACTTTTGTTAGTTTTTAAAAAATGCTTTTCTGTATATGAAATCCAGGAGAAGTAAATCTATAGAGACAATAACTGGATTAACTGTTCCTTTGGGGTGTGGTGGGGAGGTTGAAGGGAAATGGGGAGCTAATAAAGAAGAGTACAAGGATTAAAAAAAAGCTCCAAAATTGATTGTGGTGATGACTGTGCGACTCTTTTTGATGTAACTGAATTGTATGATGTGTGAATCTTATGCCAATAAAACTTAAAGAAAGAGAAAAGTGGTTTTCATACCAAAGAACAAGACTTTGAAGACTTGCAGGGGCCACTGATGAGGGTGGGGGACAGTGAGAAGGGAGATTCAGCAAATTATGGGGCCAGTGGGACTGAATCAAAAAGAAAAGAAAGAACCACATTTATGGGGATTTATCATGACACTGTGACTGATTTGATTTGCTAAGATGGGCTGTACTGCTACACAGATCTTCTTTAAAAATCAAGATAGAGGGGCACAATGAGGAGCTGATAGCAAGGCTTGAGTGGAAAGCACGTTTCGAGATTGACGAGGGCAACAACTGTGCAAATGTGCTTGACATACAACGGATGGATGTACAGATTGTGGTAAGAGTTGTGAGACCCCAATAAATGATTTATTTAAAAAAGGAGGGGAAAGAGGAACTTACACCAAGGGCTCAAGTAGAAAATATTTGGAAATGAAGATGGCAACATGTGTACAAATATTCTTGATACAAATGATGTATTGAATGTTATAAGAGCTATAATAGCCCCCAATAAAATCATTGAGAAAAAAATTAGAATAAACTCAATGGCAGTAAATCTGGTTTGGTGTAAGGAGAATGAAACAAGTTTATTACTGAGAGAATTCGCCTGCATCCATCCACAGAGAACTGTTTAAACATTCCTGGTTGGAATAAACATGTGTACCTGGGGGAGGGGGGGGGCGGTGATAAGGGGGGGAGTGAAGACCCATGGCTTAAAAAACCTCCAGATTCCTTCCACCTCAGATCTAGAGATTGGTCAGAAGGGTTATAAAAGGAGGAATAGTAACACCGAAATGGTCTGAGGTTCTGTAGTGACACACAAGTTCGTTTCACACAAGTAGCGTGGCTTGGGTCAGGGGCACCTTCGTCCGCGGAGGTACATGCTCGCCTTGGCTCTCAGGGCAGGGAGGGAGAGGCCTGGGCGGCCCACCAGGAAGGAAGGAGAAACCTTTGCCCCCCTTTCAGGGTCAGCTGCATGCCGGCACTTCAGAGTGTTTACAGAGAAACAAAGCTGCGGGCGGCCTGACGTGGACAGGGCTGGGGGGAAGACCCTGCTTGTGAACTTTACTGACGTCCCCATCCTTTATCCGGGAAAGCCATCGTTGGACTGCACGCTCTTCGCAGCTCTGACCTGCTCTGCGGCTGGCCTGTGACGGCCGGCCAGGATGAGTAGCCCTGGGCGCTGGCTGGGGCTTCCTCCTTGTGGTGCCTTTGGATGCTCAAGGTCGCCTGGGTGGAGCCCGGCTGGTGGGGGGGTGGGGGGGGGGGGCGTTGGGCACGCCCCCTAGTTGAATGCGCCCGGCCTCCTGCCGCTGGCTCAGTCCCCCCGCCGCCCGCTTTGGTTGCCACAGCAACATAGCACACACACACACACACACACACACACACACACACACACACACACTTCCGCTTTTGAGAGCGCCCTGGGGAGTGGCGGTGGCGACTCCCTCACAGGTCCAGCAGTTCGGCTGCCTGTCCTTGTACCCTCCCGCCGCTGGACGCGGGCAGCGGTGCTCACAGTGAAAGGGAGTTTGAAGGGTTCAAGTGTAAACGTTGCAAATACCCGCTTCCCACCATCATCCCCAAATGCAAGTCTCCATCAGTCCCAGAGGCCCCGCCTCCATGCAGAGACCCCCATTCAGAGCTTTGAGCTCAGGGTGTTTTTGAGCGGGATTTGGGGGCTTGCGGGGGCCATAGAGAAAGCCTGATCTTTGCAAATGCTTGGCATCATGAAATCTAGTGCCGGGTTCCGACTAGGAGGCCTTTGCGGGCCCGACTGACGGTTGTAAGCGCCATCCGATTCTGAAACTTGGTGGTTTGACTCCGGAAGACCCCAAAATAGCAAAGAACAGGAAGTGGAAAAACCATTTTGCCCAATGGAAACTACCTCTTGCCCACCTGCATCCCTCCAAAACAGCAGTCAGAGTGGCCTAGATATTTACCCTTCCAGAGGCTCTCCTCCCCCGCCCCCCACCCCGTGTGTGTGTGTGGTGTGTGTGTGTGTGTGTGTGTGTGTGTGTGTGAAGCTCCCCAAAGGGCGTTGTCCTCTGGTTACACAGAAGAGATCGGAAGGCATCGTTTTGGGGAACTTGAGATTGTACCCCCTCGCACCCCGCTCCAGAAAGGGTCGTTCAGTCCTTTTTGCATGTTTGGAAAAACAGACTGCATTTGGGGTCAACGAATAAGGTGAAGTCAGGCCCAGGGCCAATGCTAAACCATTGCAGGGGAAACCGTGAACTACGGCGATTGCTGGGAAGGGCCTTCTGCAGGAAGGAGCAGAGGAGGTGTGTTTGCTTTGGCCACCGCAGGCCAGAGGGCGAAGACAGGGTAAAAAAGGGTGAGTTCCTCAGTGTGCACAAGAGACAGGGCAAGCAGCCAGAGTCAGGAGTGGCCTCCTCTGTCCTTCTGATGCCCCTGCCCCAGGGGGCCTGTTCTCTACCCCCAACCAGCAGTCACTTGCTCACTTATGAGGGGGATGGTGGCTGTGGCTCTCTCAGTGGCTTGGCTCCCAGAATGGAAAATGTGGGTGTTGGCAACCATATCAAAGGCCGCTGATTGTTTAGAGACCTTTACACCTCCCATCACCAGCCCAAGCGTCTTTCAAGGCTGTGGAAACTTTGGAACAATAACGTTGGCCCCCTGCCTATCTGTTTGCATGGCTGTCAGAAAGAACACTCCCCAATTATCAACCTACTATGTACCTTCAAGGTGATTCTCAGAAGTGAATGTCTCCTCACCCCAGAGCTAGCCCCAGTTAGGTCCTTAGCTGAGAGCTGTGGACTCTGATTGGAGATGAATGGAGCACTTGCCTCTGAGGCAAAATTCAAGGGGCCTCCGACAGAGAGAGATCAAGATTTGTACAGTTTTGAAAGATAATTTTATAAAATCAAAATCAGTGTAAAACAATGAGCGAAGTATCAAACCCTTATAAAGATTGTATCAAGATATTATTTATCTTGATGATTGAGTGAGTGTCCCCTTGACTTTGGGAATGGCAGATTTTGAAGGAGCTCAAGTTTGATAGTGAGTTACTTCATGAGCCACTGTTTCTGGGGTGAGAAATGCTTTGGTCTGCGGCTTGCCATGAGAAAAAAAAATTCACTCTGAAGCCTAGTTTTTGACCCAAGTGGGTTTTATAAGGGATAGAAACAGCTTCAAGTGTTATAGTAAACTGAACACGAGAGATAGATAGATAGACAGACAGATAGATAGATAGATAGATAGATAGATAGATAGAGAAGCCTTGTCTGCACAGGACCATGGAGAAGCAGCTGAAGAAGGAGGTAGGCTTCCAATTCTGGCTATTCAGTGCCCTCCACTGGGAGGTGTGGTCAATGGTACTGGGTGACCTTATTGACAGAAGTCAGCCCACCTGGCCTAGATATGTGCATGCCCTCTAGTCTTTATAGATTCCAACGTCCTGTGGGGGAGCCCCTAAGCATGGAAAGGAACACCACCTTATGTGGCTACCTAACACCACCCACTGTGAGGACAACAGTTTAAGGCACCAGTCCTGTTACTTAAGAGAAAGATGAGGCTGCCTGCTTCTGAAAAGATCTATAACCTCAGACACCCCACGGGGCGCAATTTTCTGTTTCATGGACTCGCTGAGTCTAAACCCCAAATCAAACTCTCTGTCAACTCACAGCGACCCTGTAGGAAGGCCCCGTAGGATTCCAAGACTGTTACTCTTTATGGGAATAGACAGTCTCCTCTTTTTTCCCCAGGGAGCTGATGGTTGGTTTTGAACTGCTGAGCTGGCAGTAAGCAGCCCAGCATATAACCCACCAGGCCACTAGGTCTCCTCACCATGAGTCAGTGGCTTTCACGTTTTGCACCCCAGCCCTGGCCCTGCCCTGGAATGATGTTGTTCACAGATACTCAGAGATATGCAATAAAAAAAGGACCATCGGGATGATGCAGGAGATGAGGATTCTTGGAACGTTGTGGGAAGGATGGCCCAGATAAACTAGATCATGCTTCTTTGAAGCTTGGGTGGAGATGTGAGAAATGCCAACTTTATCGCAGGCTCCAGATACCTAACATTTCTGCCAGAGGAGGTAACTGGAAAGTTCTCTCCAACCACTTCTGTCTGGCTCAGGCAGCCTCTCCCCCGGGGAGACTGGGGCAAATGCCAGGAAATGCTGGTTGCCTACTTGATATCATGTGATGAGGGCTGGAAGGGCTCCCTCTGTCTCCGTAAGGGCCAGGGCCAGATACACCAGCAAGAGAGCAGCAGTTCTTTGACTCCTGAAGTCTTCTTGGTTCTTCAGAACCTTTCACGACCATTGTGTAACCATCTCTGGAGTAAACCTCGGTCAGCAGAGATCTTAGTAGTATTTCACTCCCTTCCAGTCACTTCCAACTCCGGGTTACCCCACAGGACAGAGTAGAACTGCCTCTGGGGGCTTCTGAGACTGTAACTGCAGGGGGCCCTGGTGCTGCGATGGGTGACGTGTTGGTTTGCTCACCACAGGTCAGCAGTTTGAAACCACCAGCCGCTCCTCAGGATAAAGACCAAACTTTCTACTCCAGAAAAGACTGACCGTCTTGGGAACCCACAGGTTGCAGATCGCCTCTGTCCTACAGGATCTCCACGCGTCACCATCAACTCCCTGGCAGTGAGTTGGCTCGAACTCTTTGAAAAGAAGTAAAAAGCTTCATCTTTCTCCTGTGCAGAGGCTGGTGCTTTCATTAATATATCTTTTAAAAAAAAACAAATCATTTTAATAGGGGCTCTTACAGCTCTGCTAACAATCCATACATCCATTGTGTCAAGCACATGTGTACCTATGTTGCCATCATTCCTTTCAAAACATTTTCTTTCTACTTACGCCCTAGGTATCACCTTGACTTAGAAGCCATGCTGGTATATCAGAACGTCACCAGGCCTCCTTCCGATATGAAATATGGGCATTTGGCTTTGTGGCCCTAGCCCAGATCCACACTTCCCGGTGAGAAAGGGTTGTGACCCCTTGGGCAGCCTGCCTGGGGGAGAGGAACCATGCCACCTCTCCAGCCTTCTCTTGGATGTATTTCCCAGGGTGTGTGGCCTTTGATTTAGCAGCCTGGGAAAATAACTAGAGAAGAGAGGGAATCTTTCTTGGTCCTGAAATTTCTCTCTTTTTAAGCAACCAACCAGCAAGCACATATTTGTCATACTTTTAGAAATTTAAGACACACACACACACACACACACACACACACACACAACAGTTGCCACCAAGTCCTAGCTCTCTGTGTCAGGAGAACTGTGCTTCCTAAGACTTTCAAGGGCAGATTGTTCAGAAGTAGATCACCAGGACTTTCCTCCAAGGCATTTCTTATTAGACTAAAACCTCCAACCCTTCAATTAGCAGCTGACTACATTGATCACCACCCTTAAAAAAATAGTTTTACTGGCATATAATTCACATATCATACAATTTAATCATTCAATCACATTAAGAAGAGCTGTGTAGTCATCGCTACAATTTCAGAGCATTTTCTTCTCATACTCATTGTTAGCTTCCCCCCCTCAGCCATGCAATTCACACACACACATATATATATATATATATATATATATATATATATATATATATATATATAATTTCACACCCTCCCCCCATAAACCTGTTTTGAGAGATTCTGTCATTTCCATTTTCCAGATGAGGACATGGAATACAGAGAGGTGGCATGCTTCTGGGCTCACATGGGCAGTAAGTGGGAAAGTTAGCTTTTTCACATTGTAGCTCAGTCTCTGTTCCTGTGCGCTTCATGTCCTTGACGCCAGCCTCTTCCGGCCTTAAGCCAGATCCCTGGAGCCATCGTGTTCATCCTCCTTGGGCGTGAGAGAGGTGCAAAAGGCTCAAGGGAAAATGCCATGATTTTGTGATTTATGTTTTCCACGAGCTTTTTGAAGTCCCTTGTATTGCCTCCTCCCCGTAGAGGGTCCGTCTTCCAATCCTACTTCTACCTGTACAATGTGTCTTCCGTGGGCTCACTTGCTTCTTCTCCACTGTCACCGCCCAAGTCCAAGTCCTCCTCACCGTCCTCCTCCTCTGTCTCTCTCTGCTGTCACTTGTGTTTTGTTTTACACATGGTTTTTCAAGGTTGGCGTGCACAGGTCTGTTTGGACTGGCCACCCCTGAAGCACACATCGGCACATGTAGCAGGTTTGCAACAGCACTGGTCACAGGGGCCTAGTTCAGAAACGTGAGCCGTTACAGTGGGCGGTGGTGTGGGGTAGGGCGAGCCTGCTATACAAATTCTTTGTCCCTAAAGGTGGCTCCTCTCCAGCTTGTATAAAAAAATAATTTTATTAGGAGCTCTCACAGATATTATAATAATCCACAATTCAATTAGATCAAGTGTACAATGACGGTCACCATCATTTTAAAAACATTTTCTTTCTTTTTAAACTCTGATATCAGCTCTATTTGAGCCCCTCCCTGCCTCACCCTACCACTCCCATGAACCCTTAATATGTTATATATATATATATATATATATATATATATACACATATATATAGTCATTATTTTTGCCATCTTACAAAATCCAATGTATCCATTCACCTATCATTCTGTTATTCATTCCTCTCAAGTGGGGTTATACAATAATTATTGCTATCAATGATGAGAGATGCCCCTCCCCCCTTTCCCACCCCATCTCTTTACATACCTCAGGGAATCAGTGTTAGTCTGGGTACATTAGAGAAACGAATGCACAGAAACTCATATTTTAAGAGTGAGTTTTATATAAAGGGTAAGGGCACATCAAGAAAACATGCCAAGCCAAGTGCTGCCCAAGCCCACAAGACCAACATGAACCCATATGTCCGACACCAAGCCACAAACTCCTCCTCCATCTCACAAGACACAATGATGCTGACTGCAGGAGGAAAGCCAATCAGTGAGCGAGTAGGCACCTCAGCCAACTCAGCGCCGGCAGGGGTCTCCACATGGCTGCTCCAGCACCCAGGGCTGCATCGGGGCAGGTCTGTGTGGCTTCTCCTCAGGGATACCTCACAGGAAGTGAGCCTTGCCAGCTGAGGCAGGGAGCTGATGAAGGCAGCTTCCCCCTGGTCCGACCATCACAGAGCAAGAGACCCGAGAACTGGAAAGGCAAGACTTACTGAACCATTTACCTTGCTGCCCTTCAATTGATTTCACATGTGTTTATTGGCCAGGTTGGCACCGTAAACATGAACCATCTCAGAATCTTTACTCCAGTTGCTGTTTCTGAGGGGTTTATCTATCTTGGATTTCATTCATCAGATGATCTTTATGATGCAAGTGAACATATGCAGGTGTAATAAGATTAGTGAGGTAAAATTAAGGCCATAATAGTGAAGGGAGGAAATATTAAAGAACTAGAAGATAGATATGTGTTCCATCAGTGCTGTACTGCAGCCCGCATACAGCATCCCTTCCATGGGGCCCCTCTGTGAGGGAGTGTTCGATCATCTTATGGTGGGTTTTGGGTCTCCATTTTGTCCATGCTCCATCATGTCAATTTGATGACTTCACTTCATGATGAACTTCCGATAGCTATTTCCATTGACTCCTCATGATCACACAGGCCGCTGTGCTTCATCCATGCAGGGGTTGTTGCTTCCCTGTTATATGGCCACTTGTTTAACTTCAAGCCTTTAAGACACTAGATGGTATAGCTTTTGATAGCAGGGCACCATCAGCTTTCTTCACTAGATTTGCTTATGTACCTGTTTTGTCTTCAGTGATGGTGCCAGGAAGATGAGTAACATACAATGCCACATTATTAGAACAAACCATTCTTGTACTGAGATAATACTTAAGTAGAAGCCCAAAGTCCACCTGCTTCCTTGATCTATATATGTATATATATATGCATATATACACAACTACACCTACCTTTGTATATTATATATTTACTTATATGTTTATATATTTTTACCTACATACATAATTTTTACTTTCCTATTCTTTCTTCTTTCCTCCCACTACCATGCTTACCCATCATTTGCATCTCAGTGATTCCTCTCAGATATGTGACATTTGATCATACACAGCCATGAATGCTACACCCTCCTCAGTGTCAATACTAGATCCCTTGCTATTCCCGCCCCCGATGTTATCAGCTCACTGCTTCCTTGTCCCTGTCTCCTCCTCTCCCATACAGCACCACCCCACCCCCCAACCTTCCATCCTGTTTCCATCTCTTGGGCATTGCTTATCCTGCCCCTCTTACAGAGACAGACATCATAAAGAGAGAGAGGGAGAGTGAGGGACCCTAGAAATAGTTCCAAGTTTAATTGCTGACCTGACCAAGAGTAGGGGAGAATGGCTCTGTGAAGTAGTGAGCAGGCCTTATTAGGACCCATCAGTCCAATCCCCTTTTCTTTCCAGGATCCATATCCCAGGACCCGTTTAGCTGACCGCACTTATACATTCTTCATCCTCAGCATTCGGGATGGAGGGGCCTGCCTTCTGTAAGATCCCACTGTTCTGTCTGCAGTTGCTCCCCCCGCCCCCATACCTGTATACTTCCAGTGGGGCCCCTTGTGAAGAGCACCCGGCCAGTTCAGATGAGGTCCTGAGCGTCCAGCTCATCTCTCATGCACACCCCATGCTCTCCTCCTCTTGCTTTCTCCTGCCTACCCTACCCTCAGGACATAGTCTGCTATGTACCGGGCTGCTGCTGAAAGGTCAGCAGTTTGAAACCACCAGCTGCTCTGTGGGAGAAAGATGGGACTTTGGTTAAGGATTTGTAGATTCGGAAACTCAAACGGGAGTCTGCCTAGAGGGTCCCTAGGAGTCAGAATCTCTTCCATGGCAGTGAGTTTGGTTTAGTTGACTGTCTTCAGTAAGAACCCTGTTGGGTACGCGCTGGGCCGCTAACTTCGAGGTTGCCTGTTCAAACCCACCAGCCTCTCCTTGAGAGAGAGAGAGAGGAGGCTGTCTGGTCCTGTGTAGGGTTGCAGTGGGCCAGGATCGAGCCATGGCAGTGGGTGTTACCTTCATCACAAGAAGTGATGGGGCTGACGCCAGGAGGCCTGACGCCTTTCCCTTGTCTCTTCCTTGCAGCCTATTTTCATGGGGAACCCTGTCTCCTCATGAGGAACTTAGCTAACCTAATTATATTCAATCAGTTCCAATATAATTAGACTGTCTGGTTGGGCTCCCCACTGTGGGAGGACATGTTTTGGATAAGAACATGCCGCTTCGAGGCAAGAGGGGATGCAGTTTCCACATCACTGGGCCTCCTGCTGAGGGAGTGGTTAGTGCCTAGAGGAGCAGTGGAGGGTTCTAATGAGTGCTTTCCAGGGCGTTGTGTTCTGCAGTTAGCTAATGCACCCAGCAGTTAATTAGAAGGTTGGAAGTTTGAGTCCATCCAGAGATGCTTTGGCCATCTGAAAACCTCTGGGGGCAGTGCTGTGGTCACGGTCACATTGGTGGTGAGGGACTGGGTTGGCAAAGAAGGTGTGGAGTTGTGTCACTTGAAGAAGGCAGTGTTGGCAGGCAGATGCGTAGAACTTGGTGGATGCTTTGTTACAAATATTTAACAACACAACAGAGAAAGGAGCCCCAGGGAGCACTGTCTCCTCTGACACACAGAGGCGCTTCCAGGACCCAAGAATCAGAAGGGACTGATTCCGGGGTCCCCGTTTGTTTCTGGAGCAGAGCTTGAAGTCTCTAACCACAGAGCCGTTGACACGTGTCCTTCCATTTCTCTCTCCCTTTCTTTCTTTTAACCCGTGGATGTGGACATAGGAAGGTCGAGGCCACAGCACCCAGGTTAGGAGAAGAAGAAGAAGAAGAAACTCACAATCCTTTCATTTATTTCATTTTAAGACTTTGCCTGAAAACGGGGTCAACCCTTTAGTGGGGTTTTCTGCCTTGGCCCCACTGCCACCATGTTCTGCCCCCAAACTCCACAGAGAGCTGTGTCTGGCCAGTCCACTCCTCCTCAGGCCAGCCAGCCACTTCTGCCCCTAGCTGGCCATGGACAAATCCTGGCCTGAGGTCTGCTGCTCTCTTGTCGAGGGCAGGCCAGGGCCTCTGTCCTCGCCTTGAGAAGTGCCCCACTCTGGGAACCCTCCTATGTCTAAGGACTCACCTCGACTAGGCTGGTCCAGCAATAGGCAGACTGGGACCAGGAGGTGACAGAGTCACAGAGCCCTCCAGGGTCTGTGACGGTATCTTCAGGATGTATCAGACAATCTGCTGGGGGGGAAATCAGCCTTTACGCTATCATGGATCCGGTAAGCGCAACTGTACAGTGAAGATAGATAAAGCTTATAATAAAGCCATAGAGAATAAGAGAGATCATAGAAAGAGTGACATAAAGGAGTCAGACACATTTCAAGGTAGCACGCTCACCTCCTGGATGACTATGATCTCCCAGCCAGGCTCATGTACAGTAGGGGTAGAGGAGAGGGTAGGGGAGAGAGAGAGAGAGAGATTGATTTCTAACCAAGGCTAATATATCTCTTGGGGGTATGCACGCCCCTGACTGCAGGTAAAGACATACGTCACAGGAAGGAATAGAGTAATGGGAGGGGACAATCTAGGAGTGTGCACGCTATAGAAGAGGAGCATTTAGGGGTACGCATGTGATAGGTGGCAACCGAACCTTGATTGTCCTTCAGCTGGAGACTTGGCTTATTCTGAGCCTTTCAAGGAAAGCAATGTACTGTCTCTAACAGCAGGGACAGACAATAGGGTCAGCTTGTCGTGGACGGCTGGTGCCTTGACAATCATTTTCCATGAGTTGCATGCAGTGTCCTAGGTCTATATTGGGGGAGAGAGGCTGGGGAAACATCTTTTTATCACTCTGCCAGGGCACTTATGGAGCCAGCTCACAAACATAGGCTCGGCACTTTCAGAAACCTGCGGGCAGTCCTATGACCAACAAAGTCCGGTCTCCGCCCTGGAGGAACTGTACTCCAATTAAAGAGATAAGGCATGAACCAGAAACCATAAAGCCATCGAAGAGGGAGATAAGAGTCCTGGAGATTTATGTTGATCAATCATTTTGATTTCCAAAGGAAAGATGGTCAAGGTTGGGCCTTCCATGGGCAAACACTAAGTGGCTTGGCAAGCTTGGGAAATGCATGGAAGCAGCTGGGGGAAAACAGGTTGAGGTCTACTTGTGTCGCACTTTTCCTTTCAGGTCGAAGATATTGCACTTTATTCTAGTGACAATGGGAATCCAATGAGAATTTCCTAGCAGGAAAACAACATAATAATTCCATCGGAATTATTAACCTGATGGCCGAGATAGGCTCGGGGGAATAAAGAAGGCAGGGTGGGAAAGCTCAGGCCACAGAGGAGTCTGGCTCAATGATTCGAAAGTGAGGATGGAAAGTCCAAAAATTGGGTAGTTGCTATGGAAATAGAAAGGAAGTGATAGGAGTGAAAAAGCATTCAGGAAGAAACTATTCCCAGAACAACTGTGGTGACCCTCGTGTAAGGGCCTCTTAGCACTGTGATTCACAGGGTTTTCGTGGCTAATTTTCAGAAGAGGACTGCCAGGCCTTCTTTCCTAGTCTATCTCCGTCCTGAAGCTTCACTCACACCTAGTCAGCCCCAAGCCACACACGTGCAGGCTTCCTGTCAGACAGGTGGTACTTGCCCATGAGTGGCACATGGTGGGGACTGAGCCTGGGTTTTCGGCATGGGAAGTTCTATCACTGCGTCATGGCTGCCCTCGGAGGAGATGTAGGAGGGGGAATAAAAGGAGAAAGGGAAGTCCAAGTGTGGATGACTTGTAAGGGAGGCACCATTCAGAGACAGAAACAAGGAAGTCAGGGGTGTGGTTGGTTGGGGGCCGGCCCTGCTGGTCCCTCCAGCTCCGAGCTGCCTACCTTCTCATGTTGGAAGCAAAGTGGCATCCTCCCTCTCCCACCCCACTTCCTCCTCCTTGGAAGTTGTATCTTAATCATGAAAAGATACACTGTCTAAAGGGGGTTCTTGATGTCTCAGGGAGGAAGGGAGGAAGGGAGGCCACTAGAGCGGCATCATATCAACTGGGAAATGAGGGGACTGGAAAAGTGCAAAGATGGGCATCTGGATTCCACACAGAAAACCGATCCATATAGAGGAGAAGAATCATATGATCATTTCGATGAAAGCAGAAAAAACATTTGATGAAACCCAACATCCTGTCCTGATGAAATATTTCTGTAAAAGAGGAATAGAAGGGAAATTCCTCAACATAATTAAGGGCATACATGCAAAACCAACAGTTAACCTGATTCTCATGGGAGAAAGATTAAGAACATTTTCCTTGAGAACAAAAATCAGACAAGAGGGGAAAGACCAACAGAAAACACAAGGGGAGGGAGACAGCAGTCAGTGTAAGATATGATAATTATAATAATTTAAAATCTATTAAGGGGATATGAGGGTGAGGTGCAGGGAGGGAGGGAAAGAAAAATGAGAAGATACCAAGGGCTCAATAGAAAGCAAATGTCTAAAAATGAACGAAGGCAATATATGTACAAAATGCCTGATGCAGTCAATGTATGAATTGTAACAAGAGTTGTAAGGTTCCCCAATAAAATGATCTTTCAGGGTGACGGAAGATGATGTAAGATATGAAAATAATAATCTGTAACTTATCAAGGGTTCATGAGGGAGGCAGGTGGGAGAGGGAGGGGGAAGAAATAAACTGATATCAGAGGCTCAAGTGGGAAGAGAATGTTTTGAAAATGATGATGGCAGTATATGTACAAATGTGCTTGACACACTGTATGAATGTATGGAATGTGGTAAGAGATGTAAGAGCCCCCAGTAAAAGTATTTAATAAAAAAAGAATAAACAAATGAGAAAAGAAAAAAGATCTATTAATAAAAAGTTAAAAAATCAGACAAGACTGCCCTTTGTCACCAACCTTAATCAATATTATACTGGAGCAATGTGGCAAAAATGAGAAATACAGGTCATCCAAATTGGAAAGGCAGAGATAAAACAGATGTGTGATCCTATAAATAGAAAATTTATAGTAGAGACCCTGCAAGAAAGTTACTAGGACTAATAGGACATGTGGTGATAATTTTTTTTCTTTTTTAGGCATCACTGCCCTGGTGGTGGGAGTAGGAGGCCCAGCCTTTGTTCCTATGAGCGGGAATTGAACCTCCATCCCAGTGTGCCGCAGTTCCGCGCACAACCACTACGCCACCAGAGCTCAGCCCGATAATTTCTTTTGTAAGAATTAGTACCAGACTAGTTCTAAGGAGTTGGAGATTGAAGATTGCCTCGAATGTTCAACTGTTTCAAGATATTGCTTTGTTCTATTTTTCTACCACTTTTCCCCTGAGTGCTGCGATTTGCTGCAATGTCTCATATGAATGCACAAAGCTTTGAAGAAATGTCTCACTTGGTGGTGGATGTTGTTCAGTCTGGAATCTGAAGGTCAGGTAGAAGCCAACCAAATGCAGAGTCCAGAGCCAGAAGCCAAAAATGTTCAAAAGCCCCACTGGGGCTTCTTGATCGTATGCAAAGCCAACAGTGTAGACTGACTCACTCCTAAGGTTGTCTGGCTTCTCTCTGCTTCTAAGGTAGAATCTGAAAGCTGTCCTCAAAGAAATGAAGAGTATGGCCCAATTCATATCCTTAACTAAGGCCAGGTCTTTCTGACCCTTATCAGAGATTGCCCGCCAACATAGGACTGTATGCACAACAAGAATTCTAATGTATCACATGATGAATAATAGCTATATGACCCATGTTATTTGACTATAACTCAGAATTGACTATAACTAAAAATTCATCAAGTGGTAGGATACACAATCAACACATAAAAATCAACTGGGTTTCTCTACACTCACAAGGGGAGGACATTGAAAAGGAAACCAGGAAAACCATACTATTTGCAATAGCCCCCCGATGGATAAAATATCTAGAAATGAACTTAATCAGGGACATTAAAGACTTATTCAAAGAAGATGATAAAACACTATTGCAAAAAATGAAGAGCTACATATTCATAAGTGGAATAACCTCATACTTGTAGATTGGAAATGTAACATTGTGAGAGTGCCAATATTACCAAAATCAATTTATGTATATATATATATATATATATATATATATATATATATATGTATAATACAATTCTGAACCAAATCCCAACCATCTTTAATGAAAAGAAAAAATTAATCTCCAGCCTTATATGGAGAGGAGGGAGGCCCAGAACAGTGAAAGCAACAATGAATCACAAAGTAGGAAGCCTCGCCCTTCCTGATCCCCAAACTTAACTCTCCAGCCACAGTAATAAGAACAAAGCCTGGCGATGGTCCGATGAAGACACATAGCAGTGGAGACAGAATTGAGAACCGTGACATCACTCCATCGATCAGGACAGCTGATCTTTAAACAGGGGTTGAACACAGCCTCTTTAGCCAAAGGTGCTGGTCACACTGAAGAGCCAAACCATCCAGATCCATACCCCAGCCCCTTCACAAAAGTTAATTTAAAATGGCCCATTGACTTAAAAGTTAAAACTAAAATAATGAAGTTTCTAGATGATAATGGTTATGAATTGAATTGTGCCCTCCAAAAATATGTTATACAGAATAGGTCATTATCCTAATATTATAAAATGACCGCTACCCACCTTCCCCCCAACTGTTTGGTGAACTGACGTCATTGAGTCATTGACCTGATGTAAGTAGATTAGGGCAGGAGGCAACACCCTCGGGCAAGTCAGAGTCTGGGTCCAATATTAGGTACTTGCCTTATCTTTTTATCTTACAAGCGATAAAGGAGTGAGGATGGAGAAAAGAGACGGAGATGTGTTACCACCAAGAGAGAAGGGCTGCATGCAGAGCAAGTCTTTGCCCTACACTCCTAGCCTGGGAAGTCCGAGAACCAGGAGATAGAGAGAGAATATCTTTTCCTAGTGCTGATGCCTCCTAAACTGTGAGAGAAGAAATTTCTGGCTGTTAAAGCCATCTACTTGTAATTTGGTTACAGCAGCATTAGATAACTAAGACAATAGCGGGCGTGAGGTCAAAGCCAGGGGGCATCTAATCTTTGGCATGAATAGCCAATCAAGCAAAGCTAAAAATGCATGAAGGATAGAAGGAAAACTAGAAAGCTGAGTCTTCCTGAAAATTGAATGACCATGCTCATCAAAAGACTTTACCCAGAGACTAAAAGGAGAACAGACACACAGAGAAACAAATCTTTGGCTAAGACATATTTGATATGAGTCTAATCTCTAAAATAGATGGAAAACTTGAACAATGCAGCAACAGAAAGACAAGCAATTCAGTGAAAAAATGAGCAAAGGCCGTGGGCAGATATTTCACCACAGAGGACATTCAGGGGCCAGCAAGTGCATGAAAAGATGGTGACAGTCGTTAGTCATTAGACAGATGCAAATCAAGGCTACACTGAGAGATTATCTCACATCCGCAAAAATGGCAGAGATATAAAACCCCAGAAAGTAATAAATGCTGGTCAGGCTGGGGGTGGGGGAGGGATTGAACTCTTCTTATACATTGCTGGTGGGATTGTAAAACGGTAAACCACTATAGGAAACAGTACGATGCTTCCTCAAAAGACTAGAAATAGAAATACCTTATGATCCAGTAATCCCAATCCTAGATATACATCTCTGAGTCATGGAGCAGTGATACAAATAGATATAGGACCCATGTTTATTGCAGTATTACAATGGAAAGAGATGGAAGCAATCTAACCACCCACCAGTGGATGAATAGATAAATAAACTGGGGCATGCATTCAATGCAGTGCTAGGCAAGTAGCAAAGAATATTGGAGACTATTAAACATCCTACAACATAAATAAATCTGGAGGATATTCTGCTGAGTGAAATAAGCCAACCCCAAAAAAGACAAATATTGTATTGCCCCATGATTATAAGAAGTCAAGAACAGATATATACACAGAAAGCAAAGTCCTTTCATGGTTGCTTATCTACGGAGAAGAAGAGAGAGGTTCTTTCTAGAGAGTGGACGCCCTGCTACATTTGATGATGGGCAAGGCAAGCCTAATATGGGTGAGGACAGCACAAGTTGATCATGGTAAATAAAGACTGGAAGACATACAGGAGGAAAAGGAAATTTTGATAAAGACGACCACACATACAATTTTGCAGCAACAGCAAAAGCAAGCCCAAATGTGCGTGGTTATGTGGCTCAATATGGAGTAAGTGTCCACATGTATGGATAGGGGTATCTGTAGGATATGTGTATGCAAGTTAGCATGTGCTGTGTGAATCTCAAACCCCACGGAGGAGGTACAGTTATGGAAACTTCCATGACATCATCAAATAACGAGAGAACCTTTTAACTCAAAATAGCCTCGAGGGACAACTTTATCCATTCGCATAAACGACCTCACAAGGATAACGATCTACAGTCTGCCTTGATGAGTAGTGTCTGCAGTCTTAAAAGCTTCTGAATAGTCATTTAGGTTACAGCTATTGGTCAATACTCATATGAAGCGAAAGAGAAAGAGGAAAAAATCAAAGGCCCTAACAAGAAAACAATCCCTGAGATTATTAGTTGACACCAGCCACAGACACTTCTAACCTGAGATGAGAACTAGGTGGTGCCTGGCTCCCAATACCTACCATTCTGACCAGGGCTACAATAAAGTAAAAAAAAAAAAAAATGCAGACCCAAACTCAAATTCCTAAAAACCAAAAGACAAAATAACCCCAAAGACTAGCCTCCTGGACTGATTGAGACTAGCAGAACCCCCAAGGCTCATCTTTGAATACGAACTTGAAGCTATTTCTGCAGGTCACCTTTCAGTCCAATAATAGAGTGGCTGATAAGATCAACAGGAACACCTGTGTGTACTGTGCTCCCTTAAACAAGGAACTATATGAGATCAAACAGTCAACATTTACCTAAAAGCAAAGGTGAGAGTGCCACGAGGGGGAGGATCCATAGAAACAGAACCAACAGGAGAGAAGTAACAGGAAACCTTGACACAATGGAAGCCTTGTAACCGATGAGACAGAAGAATGTGCAAGGAAATGGGTAAAAGCCCACTGCCATCAAGTTGGTTTTGACTCCTAAGGACCCCATGTAAGGTTTCTGGGACTGTAAGTCTTTATGGGAACAGGTTGCTCATCTCTCTCCCCAGGGACATCTGGGGGATTTAAACCACTGTTAGAAACCCTATGCCTAAACTGTGGTGCCACCAGGCCTCCTTAAAAATGGTTTAAGGAAAACATAATTTGCTGTGTAAAGTTTCACCTAAAAAAAAAAAGTTGTCTATGGAACCATATGGCACTTCCTTAAATATATGCAAATACAAATACCTCATGATCCTGCAACCTGTCTATGTGGTATACACCCTAAAGAAATGTAAAATATCCCATGAACAGACATATGTACATTCATGTGTCTTGCAGCATTTTCTATCATAGCAAAAGGAAGGAAACCACCAACAGCACCATCTGTGGAGAAGTGGGTAAGCTAATCAAGCACAGGCACACAATGGAATATTATGCATCCTGAAAGAGCAGTGACCAGCCTGTCAAACACCTCGTGGCTTGAACAAAATCAGAGGACATTAGGCTCAGTAAAATTAGTCAGTTGCATAGAGATAAATATTTCATGACACCATTATGATAAAGGGTGAAAGGAAAAACTATAGTTTTCACACCATAAGAAAAGAGTTTAAAGACTTTGGCAGGAGGGTGGGGGGAGAGAGGGGGAGGGTTGCAGGGAGGGTGGGGAAGGAAAAGAAAACAAGAACCATGTGCCTGTTTACTGGGATCCTGTCACTATTTCTATGAGATGGTCTGTGCAGCCACTTATAGTGCGTTTTTCTTTGTGTGAGTCACATTCTAAAGACACAAGGGGAAAATGGGTGGAATTTAAAACGAAAAGAGCCAAGTGTCACAGCCTTCGCAGCCCTCCAGACTCCTTAACCATCTTACCTGAACACTGGTCTGAGCAGCTATAATAGAAGGACAAGGAAACTTGAAAGTCACTGAAATTATTCTGTGACACACAAGCTAGTTTCAAAACATTAAAAAAAAAATGGATCTGACATCCTCATTTCACCGGCATTGCTCTGCAGAACGAACTCAATCATTGTCCTTGATCTTGAACCTGCCAGTTTCCCTGAAGTCATTCCAACTCGTGGCGCCCCCGTCAGTGTCGAACCTGTGCTCCCACATCCCAGGAAAAGCACCTTCATGTTGCTGTTGTTGAGAATATAGACAGCAGATATGTATCAGCCTAACAATTTCTACATATGCAACTCAGCGCCATTCATCATCTCCCTTGTTTTAATAAAGGAAGAGTAACTGCATCGCCACCACCACTAATCTGTGACGGACGTGGTCTCTGCCTTTCATATTTCCCAGGACCACGGTATCATCTTTTAAAAAGATGTTTTCATTTTGTAGTGGTTGTTGAGAATGCATCCACTGACACATACCAATGCCACCCTTTCTACAGGTTGTTTTCAGTGACAAGGGTCTCTGAGTTACGCAATCACTCTCGCTCTCCTTTTCTGAGTTGTCCTTCCCCCACAAACACCAACTCGCTGCCCCTAAGGTTCCTATCTAATTATCCGAGTTGCTGTTATCATTTTGCTCACTTATTGAGAGCAATTAAAAGAGAATAATGCTCAAGGCATACATTAAAAATATATATTGTTTAATTTTTTGGGTATCACTGCCCCTGGTGGTGGGAGGAGGAGGCCCAGCCTTGTTCCTGGAGAGTGCTGCTGGATTTGAACCTCCAACCCAGTGGGCTGTACTCCCGTACACAACCACCACGCCACCGGGGCTCAACCAAGGTATACATTTTTATCAGTTGAGCTAAATGATTGCTTGGTTTTAATTAGACTTCTGGGGATTTGGGCATCTAGATTATTTTACGTCAACCGTTTCCGGCCCTCTTTGAACCTTCAGGGCTTCAGGAAGGCAAGAGTTGTTGAGAATTTGAAATTCAGTGCTGCAATTTCCCCTTTTGTTCAACATTCTTACTTTGTTTACCACTCATGCAGCTTGTCTTGTGGTGGTAGCTGACACGTTGCTGTGGTGCTGGGAACTGCGCCACGGGTCTTTGAAATAGCAGTCAGTTCTCTCACGGTAGACAGATTTCCGGGGATCTTCCAGTCTAACACAAACCTGTCAGTCCGCTTTGTCCAGGGGAAAGTTTGTCCAGGGAAAACCTGATGGATTGCATTGGAACATTGACAGTGTGTCAGAAGACAGACCCTTGGGGTTGGGAAAATGCTCAGCATAAGACTAAGGAGGAACAGCCCCTACAGTGTGCAGCTGGCCTCCAGGGCATCGTCACTGGCTCTCGTGGGATGACTCAAAAGGAAAAGAAACAGCTGCAAAGATCCACTTATCACCGGGATGTGGGAGGTACAAAGCACGAATCTAGAAAAATTGGAAGTTGTCAAAGATGAAATGGAATGCATAAAGATCCGGGCATGAGTGAGCTGAAATGGACTGATGTTGGCCATTTCGAATCAACCAATCAGGTGTTCTACCATGCTGGAAATGACAAAATGAAGAGTAAGGTGTTGTATTTATTGTCAAAAAGACATTTCAAGCTTTCTCCTGTGGTACAATGCTGTTAGTGACAGGATAATATTCATAAGCCTACAGGAGACCATGGAAAAGGACAATTTTTCAAATGTATATTATAAGCACTTATGCCAAAGAAGACAAAATTGAAGAATTCTACCAATTTCTTTGGTCTGAAATTGATCAAACAAGCTATCAAGATGTATTGATAATTGCAGGTGATTGGAACATGACAGTTGGAAACAAAGGTGAATCAGAAGTTGGAAAATAGGGTGTTGGTCATAGAGATAAGCTGAAGATTGCAGGACCAATGGCATATTCATTGGGAAAAAAACCTTTTCAACAATATAAATGGCTACTATATATATGTTATCAGAAGAGGCCAATCCCTGGAACAGGATATCATTCTTAAGGAAGTGGAGAGTTGGGAAACACAGAGGGAGAGCTTCAGTGAGATAGACACAGTGACTACAACAATAGTCTCAAACACAACAATTGTGAAGCTGGCGAAGGACCAGGCAGTGTTTTGTTTCCTTGTACACAAAGTGGCTATGAGTCAAGGTGACTGCACGTCACCTTACAACAGCAACATTTGGAACTTGCTGGATGGAATACACAGCAATCAAACTGACCACATTTGTGGAACGGAACAATGAAGATGCTGAATCTCAAAGATCAAAGGTCAACTATAGAACAGACCACCAATTGCTCATATGCAAGGTCAAGCTGAGGTCAAAGAAAATGAGCATAAATCAGTGAAAGCCAAAGTAGGACCTTGACTATCTACCACCTGAATTTAGAGACCATCTCAAGAACAGATTTGACTCAGAGTACCCTAATTACGGAAGACCCAATCAATTGTGAAATGACAAGGAGGATATCATGCATGAAGAGAGAAAAGACCAAAATGAATATCAGGACAGATCCTGAACTTGTTGCTGTTATTAGGTGACACAGCTTCTTCTGACTCACAGCAACAGAGCAAAGCACACACTGCTTGGTCCTGTGCTACCTATAGTTCTCATGCTTCAGCCCACGGATGCAGCCCGTGTCAATCCATCTCATGGAGGGCCTCCTCTCTCTCTGTCCCTCTCCTTTGTCAAACATGTCTTTCTCCAGGGACTGGTCTCTGATGAAAACATGTCCAAAGTGTGTGAGACAAAGTCTCGCTGATCTAGGCTCTAAGGACCATCTGGCTGTACTTCTTCCAAGATAGATTTGTTTGGTCTTCTGACAGTCCATGGTACTTTCAATATTCTTCTCCAGCACCATAATTCAAATGTACCGATTCTTCTATCTTCCTAATTCTTTGTCTAATTTTCACAAATGTATATGTGACAATGAAAATACCGTGGCTTGGTGCACCTTAGTTCCCAAAGTAACCTCCATTAGGGGAGAGTGGGGGGAGAAAGGGGGAATTGATCACAAGGATCAAACTAGAACCCCTTCCCAGGGGGGTGGTGCAAATAACAGAAAAGTGGGCGAGGTGTGATGGAGGATGATGTAAAAAATGGAAAAAATAAACTATACATGATTTGTGGGTGGCAAAGGAAGGGGGAAGAAATGGGGAGTGGATATCAGGGACTAAAGGGGGGAAGAAAATGCTTAGAAAATTATGATGGCAGCGAATGTGCAAATATACTTGGCAAACTGAAGGATTGTATGGATTGTGATAAGAGATGCAAGAACCCCCAATACCAGTATTTTTAAAAAATAACCTCCTAACTCTTTAACCCTTTAAAAAGTTCTTGCGCAGTAGATTTACCTACTGCAATGCATCCTTTCATCTCTTGACCGCTGCTTCCATGAGCACTGGTTGTGGGTCCAAGTAAACAAAACCCTTAACAGCTTAAATCTTTGCTCCATTTACCATGGCACCGAATGGTCCCATTGTGAGGATTTTGGTCTTCTTTACCTTGAGTTGTAATCTTTACCAAAGGCTGCAATCCTCAATTTTCATCAGCAAGTGTTTTGAGTCATCCTCATTGTCTGCGAGCAAGATTGTGTCATCTGTATATTGCAGTTGGTTAATAAGCCTTCCTCCAATCCTGATATGGCATTCTTCTTCCCATAATCCAGCGCCTCTGATTATTTTCGTATGAATTTAAAGTAGCTAAAATGAATGGAAGAAATTATGAAGTGAAAGTGTTGAACAGATTTTAAAGGCTGGATGGAAAAAAAAGTATTTTAATAAAATGTGCAAAGACCTGGAATTAGAAAGCCAGTTAGAAGAACATCCTTGGAATTTTAAGAACTGAAGAAAAAATTTCTTTTTCTTTTTTTTTTTAAAGCCAGCCCCTTTGGACTGAGGATTAGAGTACTTGGATGGGAGAGGAAGCAGACAGTAGTCATCCTGGGACTGTGGAATTGGTGGCCACTGGTCCTTGGTGGGGGGACCCCTAGCTTGGTGGGTACCCAATGGAGAGGGTCATGGAATCACCATATACCTCAATGCTCACCTTGCAGTGACATGACAGGCTTTGATCAGCTGGACAGAGATTTACAATTGGAAGAATTGATCCAGGAAGGCCCTCCTTTGGCACCATCCCCATTCTGAGAGTATACACAGCACAATAAAATGGGAGCTCAAACTGCGTAGGGCAACAACTCATAGGTTGTGGCTCAAGGTGGAAATATACTCGCACAGACATTCTCCAGAAGGCAGTGTCATTGGGAAAACTGACGATGGACTCAGTGCAACTGCCTTATACCTTAGGGGGATGATTGATAATGTTGTTCTTTTTCACTTCTATGGGTTTCTGTTTTTCTGCATTTAGATTCACCCCCCCCCCCGACCCCCTTTTCTTTTTTTCATTTTGTTTACTGGTTGGTTTGTTGCTGGCATGGATGCAGTTGGTCTTATGGGGTTTGATTTATTCACATGATGGCTTCCAAAGTAAGCCTGAGTTGTGTAGCTCCCTTGACATGCAGATGGATTCTGGGCTCCTAACTCTAGTCCCAGTCCAAGAAGAGTTGGTTCTGATAACATGGCCCTGCTCGATATCCACCTTCATGAAAGGATCACTGAAGAAAGGGTGCTTCCTCAAAGTGTGGTGAAGAAAGCAGATGGTGCCCTGCCATCAATCGGACTCCAAAGGCTTGTATTCAAACAAGCAGCCATCTAAGTCCACATGGAGGAAGCACGCCAGCTTGTGTGATTCAAAGATGACAATAGCAAAAACCAAATATGACAAAGGGAAAAGTATCAGAGCTAAAATTATGAATATGCCTAGTTGGTAGAAGGCTATGAAGGACAGTGGGAGCCCAAAGCTCATCTGCCAAGAAACAAGTTCAATTAAGCTGTTGGCAGACCCCTGCTGGCTACAGGCAAAGGTCTCGAACAGCCCTACTATCAGACAGAGATCATTATAATCTTGACTAAACTGAATTGAACTTAATGCTTTGTCAGATGACCTCCCTGCGGACCCAATTTAAATTTGTTCTGGATGCAAGTATTTCATGCGTTTTCCATGGCAAAAAATTTCTTTTGATTTTTTAAATATTGAGGGTGGTTTTTTGCTCTTACTCATTGTTTGCATTTTTATCTTTATATGTCTATTATTTTTATATGATTATTATTTTATCCTTACCACTTCCTTTCAGTTTTTATTGTCTCTAATTGAGTTACCCAGCTTGTACAGCGCAGAAGGAGTGGACGCATAGAGATAATAACTGATGCAAGGTTTTAGAGGGGATATAGGAGTGAGGGTGGGAGATAGGGAGGGTGAGGAGATTTCTGGAGTACACAGTGAAGGCGGGAGGAAGGAGGGGGCACTAGAACTGGTTGTGATTCCACAACTCATTTAAAGACGATTAATTGTGCGGGTGGGGAGGGGGCAATGTTTTAAAATCGATTGAGGTCATGATTGTACAATTCTTCTTGATGTGATTGAACCATTCATTTGTATGATATGTGAATTAGGTGCCAATTAAAATGTAAAAAATGAAAACAAACACTGAATTAGCTAATGGGAAAAAAAAAAAGTATTGTTCCTTAGAAGGGAGAATGAGGGGCTGAGCCCTGGTGGCATAGTGGTTGTGTGTGGCACTGCGGCCCACTGGGTTGGCGGTTCAAATCCAGCAGTAGCTCTCCAGGAGCAAGGCTGGGCCTCCCACTCTCACCAGGGGCCAGTGGTGCCCCCCCCAAAAAAGAAGGGAGAATTAGAAAACTTTGTCTGGTACATATATTATCAGGAGGGACTAGTCCTCAGAGCAGGACGTTATACTTGGTAGAGGGTCCGTGGAAAAGAGGACGACTTTCGAGGAGATGAAGGGACAAAGTGGATGCCACAATGGGCCAAACATCGCAACAATTAGGGAGGTGATGGGGCAGGGCTTTGTTCTGTTGTATACAGGGCTGTTCCCAGTCCGAAAGGAATCTGAACGTGAACAACGCCTTTTGTAGACTCTTTTGTCAAAATGCTTAGACTTGGTAGCTGAGCACCATCCTGTTTTTCTGGTCTTTTGGCAAAGGAAGTAGTTGTTGATGGAGGCCGTTGACTATACATTCCACATCTTCCTTCTATTCTGGATGCCTTGTTTCTTCTGCTGCTCCGGGAAACTAGAGACCAGTAGCTGTGCCTTGAAATGTCCTTGCAAGTTTTTAAAAAAGTAATTCTATTGGGGGCTCTTACAGCTATTATAACATTCCATATATCATGCGTATCAAGCACATTTGCACAATTGTTGCCACATTCATTTCCAAACATTTTCCACTTGAGCCCTGGGTATAAACTCCTCTTTACCCCTTCCCCTCCTTTTTTTATTGAGTCATTTTATTGGATTCTCATAAACCTCCCCTCACGATCCATATATATAACAATTGTATGCAGGGCACATTTGCACACTTGTTTCCATCATCACTCTCAAAACATCCTCCCTCCACTTAGGGCCCCAGTTCCAGCTCCCCATATTTCCCTTCCCTCCTCCCCCCATGAACCTTTAATAATTTACAAATTGTTATTGCTTTTTCCTATCGTACACTGTCCAATGTGTCCCTTCACTCACTTCCCTGTTGGCGGTGCCCCAGAGAGGAGGTTATATGTAGATCCCTGAAATTGGTTCCCCCTTTCTACTCCACCATCCCTCCACCCTCCCATATCACCACTCCTACCACTAGTCCTGAGGGAACATCTATCCTAAATTCCCTATGTTTCCGACTCCAGTGTACATCCCCTGTCCTAAGCACACAGGCACTACCCATGGATCTAGGTCCTAGGCTAGATTAGTAGGCCAGTTCACTGAGAGGTTCTACGAAAACATGAGTCTAAACCTCCAAGGCAAAGAACTGAATCTTGTGAAGTTTTTGGTTGTATGTAAACAATCTCAGCAGCTCCTATTTATTTTTCTCACTATTGAAAATACATCTACCACATGATGTTTGCCTATCAACTTTTTACAGTTGTACAACTTAGGACAACAGTGATAATAACTCTGTGTAATCCTATCCTCAATAAATGTATTTTTCCATCATCACTAGGCCCTCTTCCTTCTGCCCTTTTACCCTGATAATCACTCATGAACTTTCTTCTCGATGTCTTTGCCTTTCTTGTCTTTTTATATTACTGGGTTCATTTAATATTTCTCCTTTTGTCAATTATTTCATTCAGTATCATGTTTTCCATAGCGGCCTATATCCAAGCATGCATCAAGACCTTATTTCTCCTATTGTATGTAAGTACTGCATTTTATCCATCCATCAGTTGATGGACTCTGGCGTCTTCAATGGCTGCTATTTCAAAGCTGATCACCAGGCCTTAATTGTTTGCACTACCCAGAGACTTCTCAGGTGCTGGCGGTTCTCCCTCTGGAACGCACCCATCACAACTTTTATCTCCATTAAAGCTTCTCATCTCCCATGTGTGGAGGCTCAGTTGTTTTGAGGCTAATAAAGTGAAGGTAATCGGAAAGGCTGCTTCTAGCAGCCTTTCTCTCTCCTACTTAATTTATCTTCGCCCCCACTCTCCCTCAGCTCTCCCTCACTGCAGGAGCGCCTTTAACCCCCTGGCCAGACAGTTCAAACTTTGAACTTTTTACTCTCTTGGAACCAAGTGCCAGGGTCCGTGTCTAATGATGAATGGGTGATTCCAAAGACATCACTGAGCACGGCTGTCTACAGTAAGACACTAGATGCAGGCTTTGCCCCAGCTGTCATCTGTTATCTCCTGGGACTAGCAAGGGGAAACAAGAGTGCTACTTTTGTATCTTAAACAGCACAATATGGATAGAAGTCACACAGAAAAACATCTAGAAACTTACTGAGGTTGACTGTAAGGGAAAATAATGTATAGAGATTCAGAGTAGGCAGTTGGGTGAGAGGGTGATTGGCTGAGAGTGAAAACTGACTATAAGAAAGGCTGGATGTCAACAAAATAATGATAATTTGTAAATTATTAAGGGTTCATGGGGGGGGGAGTTGGAAGAGAGGGGAAATAATAAGGCACTGATAACAAGGGCCTAAGTAGAGGGAAGATGTTTCAAGAATGATGATGCAACAAGTGTAAAAATGTGGTCTGTCTGTACACAATAGATGTATATATTGATTGTGATAAGAGTTGTGTGAGCCCCCAATAAAATGATTTTTTAAAAAAGGCTGGATATCAACATAATTCCTAATATAATTGAAATTCTCTTAAAAATGATCTCAGTGCACTGGAGACTGGATTTTCTCCATCCAATGAAATGTCTTGCAGCCGTTTCAAGGGCTGTGGTAGGAGTGAATTTACTGATATGAAAAGATGTTCGTGTGTGTGTGTGTGTGTGTGTGTGTGTGAGAGAGAGAGAGAGAGAGAGAGAGAAAAGCATGTGTATACCAAATGTCGAACGTGATCATGGTGTCATTTCTTTCTCCTTTTTCTTTTTCTTTTATTTCTTTCTTCAATGAGAATGTTACTTGTGATTAAAAATAAGCAAAATTACGACTACAGATGCTCTCAGAAGTATTTCATGGGTCTTCCATGGGAGGGGGGAGTTAAAGGAAGGACTTCTCTTCACTGCCTGTCAGCCCAGGCCCTCGCTGTCCTGCTTTCCATCTCAAAGCTCCTGTCAGCAGGGGGGACTGCTGCTCTGAGTCCTACTGGGAAGGGTGTGGGCATGTGATAAGCATGGTTGCCTTCATTGGGAGAGGGACAGAGGGGTCTGAGGCCCATCCAGCGACTTGCTCGGAAATCCCCAGCTAATCGGGGCCCTTTAGCAGGAAGAAACTGGCCTTCCTTTCTTGCTCCTTCTGTTTTCCAGCTGCCACCTGCTCCCCTCATGAATAGGTTTTCTTCTGGCTTCAGTCCCATGACTTTGCTTCCCCTAGGCTATTGTCCTCGGGCCAGCTGGTGAGCAGGACTGGTTCTGAGGGTTATAGAGTCTCCAGGTCACATGGGGATTAAGCACCATGGGAAAGGCAAAAGCGAAGTTAGAAGGTCACCAGGAAATTGGGAATGGGGGTGGGGAGGCGCATGGGTAGAAGGAGGTAGGCTGCCCTTCATGGCAGAGTCTGAGGGAGGGCACAGGAAATTTCAGGGGATTCTTAGGGACTGGGATTATGGGTGCTCAACAGTTCTACAGACTTTTGCCACTATTCTGAAAGCTTAAAGAGGATATCCGACCTACTCAGCCCTGCTGTGTCCTCCACGGGTACCACGGGTACAGGTTAGGGGTCTTCCAGCGTTTCCTTAGTGAGCAGAGTCCAGAGCCATTGGGCAGAAAGCTGTTTGTTCTAGTGGGTTTTCAGTGGGACCTAGGACTTCCATCTACTTTTCTCTTGTTGTCCTGACTCTGTGTTAGTCTGGGTTGACTAGAGAAACAAATTCATAGACACTCATATGTGTATAAGAAAGAGCTTTATGGGCTGAACCCCGGTGGCGTCGTGGTTGTGTGTGTGACTGTGGCCCACTGGGATGGAGGTTCAATTCCTGCTCACAGGAGCAAAGGCTGGGCCTCCTACTCCCACCACCAGGGCAGCGATGCCTAAAAAAGAAAGAAAGAAAGAAAGAGCTTTATATACAAGAGCAGTTGAATACTGAGAAAACTTCCCAGCCCAGATTAAGTCCATAAGTCTGATATAGCCTGTATGTCTCATACCAGGCTCACAAAACACATGCAATGATGCCGAATGCAGGTAGATCACAGGTCAGTGTGTGGAAAGTCTTGTGGATCAAGTGGCAGTGGAAGTATCTCAGCACTGGTGTGGGTCTCTATGTGGCTCCTCCAGCTCCAGGGCTCTGGTTCCATCAGCCTGCTCCATGTGTTTTGTCAGCAGGAAGACAAGCAGAGAGAGAGAGAGAGAGAGAGAGAGAGAGAGAGAGAGAGAGACAGAGAGAGAGAGAGAGAGAGAGAGAGAGAGAGAGAGAGAGAGAGAGAGAGAGAAAATCTGGCCTTCTGTGAGCTATTTATCTCCTGACCGCCTTCAAATGAGGTCATCAAGCTGCAAGCTGATTGACAGGCTAAATTCACTCCTAATAGTGTCAAGTGGATGCCAGATTATGTAACTACCACAGACTCACAGCAACCCTCAGTACAGCAGAGCAAAACACTACTCTGTCCTGCACCCCTCACAGTTGTTCTTACGTTTGAGTTCATTTTTGTAGCCTCAGCGTCCATCATTTTGTTGAGGACCTTCCTCTCTTTTGCTGCCCCTCCACTTTACCAACAGTGATGCCCTTTTCCAGGGACCCTTCCCTTCTGATAGCATGTCCAATGTACATGAGATGAAAGGTTCCCTATTCTTGTTTCTGAGGAGCATTCTGGCTGTAATTCTTCCAACACAGATTTGTTTGTTGTTTGAGTAGTCCAGAGTGCTTTATCCTTCTTAGAATTAAGGAGTCTGGCAGATCCATTCCAAAGTTCCAGCTAGGAAGCAGGGAGCAGGGGTCTGGAGCTTCGCCCCTTCTAGCCACGTGTCTTTGGACTCCTATCAAACCTTCTTTGAGTCCCAGTTTCTTCATACCTACTGATAGCATGTGTCCATTGTGAGATTATGTATCACAAAAAATTTAGAAGGCAATGCTGGGCTCAGTAAGTAGGGAGGAACTGGAAAAATGTTTAACAACTAGTTAAGGGTGGAATTAGTGTCCCTCTTACCAGAATGGAGGTCAAGATTCGACTGGAACAGGTTCCAGAAAACCCTTTAGAGCCAGGCATGAACGCTTTAATTGCAGAATTGTGAGGAGGTGCAAGGGAGGAGCTGGGGTGAGGTTGAGAGGGAAAGGCATTTAACAACAGGTATAAAGGAGGCCTAGGGGTGCTGTGGGTCAGGTATTGGGCTGCGAACTATGAGACTGGAGCCACTAACTGCTTCCTGGGAGAAAGGTGAGCCACACGGTCTGCCCTTAGCAAGATTTGCAGTCTCAGAAGCCCTATGTAGGGTGATTATGAGTTGGATTGACTCTAGCAGTGGGTTTTGCTTTGACAAGATGGTATTTAAATATGTCAATAATTGGATTCAGTTGCTTAGAGTCATTCTAAGTACTAGTATTTATTGATTACTAAGTCGCGTAGTTGTATTAGTCCAGGTAGACTAGAGAACTAAATTCATAAACACGCATATGGCTATAAGGACAAGGTTTATATATAAAAGGAATGGAACACTGAGAAAGCATCCCAGCCCAGTCCACTTCAAAGTCCTCAGTCCAATATTAGCCCATTTGCCTGATACCAGTCTATAAAGTCTCCTTCCGACTCCCAAAGTCACAGGCCAGTGACACAGGCCAGTGCAGAGTCCTGGCTCTGGCAGGGTCCCCTCATGGCTCCTTGTTTCCAGGGCTCAGAGTCCGTCAGCAGTATCCATTGGTGATAGGAACATCTCAGCACTGGCAGGGGTCTCTCTGTGGCTTTTCCAGCTTCAGAATCTGGTTTCATCAGGATAAGGCTATGAGGCTTCTTTGGCTCTTCCTGTTCTTCAGACAATGCCATCTTGTCTTGTCAGTCCTGAGTCTCCCAACAACTGGGGGGATGGTCTCTCATCTCCATGAGGGAAATACCACGAGACTTTCCAGAATTTTCAGGAGAAAGCTATGCCCACACAGAGGCCTCATTGGCTATCTCCAGATTGATAGGCTAGACTCCATCCCTAGACCCCCAATCATGAAATTGACACAAGTACATGACTGCCACAGTAGTGGTTACTCAATGGGCTATAATGACCAATGAATAACGCCCTTCTCTCCTCAGGGACAGACAACAGAAACATGGCAAAGGGAGAGAGGGGATGGTGTAAGATATGAAAATAATAATAATTTATAATTTATGAGGCTCGGAAGATGGGGGAGGAGGGAAAAAACAGGAGCTGATACCAAGAGTTTAAACACAAAGAAAATGTTTTGAAACCGATGATGGCAACATATGTAGCAATGTGTTTGATACAATTGATGTATGGGTTGTTACAAGAGCTGTCAGAGCCCTCAATAAATGATTTATAATAATTAAAAAAACCAAGTATGCACTGAAAAAAGAAAGAAGACATTTATGCATTAGGTAGTTTCCTAACATATGGTTATAAGCACATGGCATTGAATAGATGGAACAGACTCCATCAATCTCACCAGACTCATATAGATGACTCTTTTGTTAGCGTTCTACTAAAGAGCTGGTACTGGAGCAACGGCCCCCCCCCCCCGCCCGCCCCCAAGTACTCCTAGCCTGAGTTTCTCTCTCAGCAACGCAGCCTTCCTGAGGATGGGCCTGTCTTCTATGGCACATGTTACATCCACTGAAGCTATGCAAGCAGCTACCTGGTGTTGACTTGGTATTAGAGCCCCAGGCTTGATAGCCTCATCACCTAAATTTAACACTGGCTAACATTTTGACAATTTTCATTACTCGTTTATGTGTGTATATTTCGGGAACAATTTCAAAGTTACATCTGAATAGTTCAAGATACATCTTTAGAAACAAATGAGTAAAGAACGGGGCACTCATTCACTCAACCACAATACCACCAACACTCCTATCAATGGTTGACATACTATGGTATGCTTTAAGATTGTCATATCTGCTGCTTGATTTTTCTTAATCTTGGCTTCAATTTTCCTCAATCTGTTGTAACTCTTTACTATGAGCATCTTCAAATCACTGTCATTTTTAAATTTTAAAAGCACAGAGTGTAAATAAATCCAGGTTGAATTCCTCAAAGAGGCAGAGATGTGGAAGACCAAGCCTCATCCCCCATGGAGCACCCCTTAAGGCCAGCATAATTCAACACCAAAGGGGTCTGCTAACTCTGAAAAGGGCATGTTTTCCATTTGTTCATTTTTAAGACAATTCTGATTCTCTCAGAGTTCCTTGAATAATTTAAAATAATTTTAAAATAATTTTGTTGTTGAGAACACACTGCAAAATAAGCACCAGTATAACAGCGTTTTACATGCACCATTTTGTGACATTAATTCCATTCTTTGAGGAGTGCACTCATTCTCTCTCTTTTCTAGGGTGTTCATCCTATTAACATAAACTCATTGTCCACAAAGGCTCCTAGCTAATGTTTCCCCACAGTTACATTGGTGTATAATTCACCTCTCGTATAATTCAGCAGTTCAGTCACATCGTGCAGACTTGTACGGTCATCACCACAATCAGGGTTAGACCATTTTCATCATTCTTGCACTCCTCATCAGTTCCCCGTTCCCTCCAACCTCCCCTGCCATATCCCCAAGGAACTGTTAATCTAGTTACAGTCTCATAGTTTTTTCTTATTATAAAAAGAATTGTAGGCTGAGCCCCAGTGGTGCAGTGGTTGTGTGCGGGGCTGCGGCCCACAGGGTTGACGGTTCAACTCCAGCAGCAGCTCTCCAGGAGCAAGGCTGGGCCTCCTACTCCCACCAGGGTAGTGATCACACACACACACACACACACAAGAATTGTATTCGATTTACTTTCAAAGTTATCTTCACTCCTTAGAGTCTTCAATTTATTATTTATTTTTTAATTAAAAAAAATTTTTTAGGCCTCACTGCCCTCTGGTGGTGGGAGTAGGAGGCTCAGCCTTTGCTCCTGTAAGCTGGAATTGAACCTCCATCTCAGTGGGCCACAGTCCTGCGCACAACCACTATGCCACTGGGACTCAGCCCTAGAGTCTTCAATTTAAATTTAACAATACACTGTATAAAAAAAAAGTTATCCTCTACTCCATAGATTTACCTATCCTGGATTTCATATGCAGAAAAAATATTTCAAAGCCAAATATAGCAACAGTAACAAAGTAAAACATAAAAAAATCTCAATCAAAAGAAGGCAGAGGCTGGGCCCCGGTGGCGTAGTGGTTGTGCGCAGGACTGCGGCCCACTGGGTTGGAGGTTCAAATCCAGCGGCAAGGCTGGGCCTCCTACTACCAGAGGGCAGTAATGCGCCCCCCCCCCAAAAAAAAAAAAAGGCAGAAAAATCTTTTTTTTTTTTTTTGGCCATCACTGCCCTCTGGTGGTCGTGGGAGCTCTCCAGCACTGCTCCTGAGAGCCGCTGCTGGATTTGAACCACCAAGCCTGCGGGCCGCAGTCCCGCACTCAGCCACTTATGCCACCGGGGCTCTGCCCGACAGAAAATCTTAAAAACAAGAACAAATTTAAATCAGTCATAAGGGAGATTAACTGACAGGGTTCTAAATTTTAACCTAACTGCCTCTGCAACAATCCACTTTCCAGTGCATTCTGCACCATAGCAAGGCTGCTCAAATTCCTGGTCCAGGGTCAGAAGGAATGCACCAGGAGGTTCATCCACACACAATCCCCTTTCATCAATTTTCCTCTTCCTAACTTCCTTCCTTCCTCCTCCTCTTCATCTTCTACATTGAAACAACTCTAAAATGAGTCAAAAGAGAAAGCAAATGATAAGATATTACATTTTAACCTAGCTATGTCTTTTGAGTGGCTGTTGTCATTTTGATCTCATGGAGATGGTTCTTAAGGGAGTAGAATGCTCCAGGTAGAAATTTGTACTAGGTAAGCGAAACTGATGTTCGGGATTAAGAAGAATTCAGGGAATACATTTGGCTTAAAGTTCAAAGATTATTTCAAGACAGTTGTTTCAAACTTTGAGTTTTTGACTATCTGCCAACATCCACCAATCATTCACCAAGGAAGCAGTTATGGCTACTGGCCTATAGGGTTTAAGATTTATGGATTTCTTTTATCGTTTCTGAGCCTGTTGACATTCAAGGATTTATATTCCTCTAAATGAGGCATTAATCTCAATGGAAATTTGATAGTCAGCCAGAAACACTGTGAGGTATGGTTTGAATAATTGTTTATTATGTTCCTGGAACTTTATTATCTTATTTAATTCTCATAACAATTCTGCAATATAAGGAGTCTTCCAAAAGTTCATGGGAAATAAGTTTTACAAATGGATTTCAATTCTTTTGGCCTGAAAATGAACTCTAATTTTTATAACATGTCTGAACAAGATCAAGTTTGAGGCACCGAGAGGAGTGAAACATCCCTATCAGAGCAGCATCAAATCTGTGAAAACTGAAGCCTGAACACACATCAGATTGATGATTTGGTGACAGAATGGTGCAATCATTGATGCTTTACAAAGCGTTTAGGGGGTTAATGTCTCACAGAAGTTTCTGCTTTATAAATATCCATTTTTAACTCACTAAAGATGAAGCCCACAGCAGCAGACCATCCACATCAATTGGCAAGGACAAAGTAATCTTCTCTGTGCACTAATGAAGAGGATTGATGCTTAAAAGCAGAACAAATAGCCAATATCATAGGCATCCCAAATGACTCAACTGATATAATTCTGACTGAAAAATTAAAGTTGAGCAAGTTTCCTATGAGATGAGTGCTAAAATTGATCTGTCCAGATCAGCTGCAGAGGAGAGCTTTCAATGGAAAGTGAGATCAAGATCCTTAAACAGGGGCTGAGCCCCGGTGGTGTAAGTGGTTGAGTGAGGGACTGCGGCCCACGGGCTTGGCGGTTCAAATCCAGCGGCGGCTCTCAGGAGCAGCACTGGGTAGCTCCCACGATCACAAGAGGCAGTGATGCCCCCCCTCAAAAGATCCTTAAACATTTGTAACAGCAAATGAAGCTGGTTTTACTAGTGTGATCCTGATCCTGATCCTGACAAAGCACAATCAGAGCAATGGTTACCAAGAAGGAACTGGTCTAGTCAAGGCAGAAGCCGACTTCCAAAGCAATGATCATGGCAGCGGGTTTTGGGGATGCTCAAGATATTTGCTTGTTTTCTTTCTCAAAGGCCAAAAAAAGATACCAACTCAGCCTTCTGATAGTTAACAGGACGTTTCCTTCCCTTGTTCATTATTTAGATGATCCTGATTCTCCCAGAGTTCTGTTTTATTTTAAAAAATTAATTTTGTTGCTGAGAACACAGAATGTAAACCTAACATTAGTTTAACAGCTTCTACGTGTACCATTAGTGACATTGATTGAGCAGTGTACCCAAAGCCAAGCTCATAGCTATTGAGTCAATTCAAACTAAACATCGGCTTCTTATGAGGGTATTTTGAGAAGTTAGAAGAGCTTTCGAAGAAAAATGCACCGGAAAGCTTCACCAGAGAGCCCTTCACCACAACAGTGCTCCTTTTCATTTCTCTCACCAAACAAGGGCAGTTTTGCTAGAGTTTCTATGGGAAATCATAAGGCATCCCTCTTAAATCCCTGGTCTGACTCCTTGGGCTCCTTCTGAGACAAATTTTTGTGTCTTCATAGTAAAAAACCTTAAAAGACTTCCCGTTTTGCTGCAGTTAATATTGCAAAAGAGATTTCACTGACATGTTCTTCTTTGTTTTAAAAAAAAAAGTTCTATTGGCACTTAATCCATATATGACACAATTCAATATTTCAATGATATCAAGAAGAGTTGTAAAATCCTCACTATCACCAACTTTTGATCCCCCACCCCACCACCCACCCACACCCTATGGCTAAATTGTTTTTATTTATTTTTAAAAATCACTTTTTATTTTTTTATTTTTATTTTTTGTTTTTTTTTTGGGGGGGCATCACTGCCTTTGGGTGGTGGGAGTAGGAGGCCCAGCCTGTGCTCCGTGGAGCTGGAATCAAACCTCCATCCCAGTGGACCGCAGTCCCGCGCACAACCACTTCGCCACGGGGCTCAGCCCCCAAAATCACTTTTTAAATGATGACTGTAATCACTATCAGTTTTAGTGCTCCCTTACACATACTGTTTACTCCCTAACACTCTCCTTCTCTCTATCTCTCACCCCTCCTTATCTCCCTATAAACCCTTGCAACAGTTCTTATCTCTATGCATCTACACTTCTGTGCTTTACAAACTGGGAAACTGAATAGAAACAATAAACAACAACACACAAAATAAAATGATAAGGATGAAAATAATAATAATGCAGAGATGAAAATACAAATAACGAGTAAGTAAGAAAAGACAACCCTGAACATTTAAAAGGTCTGGGAGGAATTTTTGTCACAGAGCAAGCAAGAAATACTTGCACCTAGAACAATTTAAGGTTGGGTCAAGAGGGAGACACTGACCAACGACCCAGTTCAATTCAGTATAACCATGATTGCAATGTTCTCCATCTGATAGTAAAGTAATTTGAGACCCTTGCCTGTGGCTAGAGGGCATCTGCCGAGACTTAATCTGATTAGATATGAGGGCTTACCCCCCGAAAAAAAACCCAGATCTTTTTCAAAACTAAGCTTATCACCTTCAACATCCTCTTCATTACACATTGACATTTATCAAATCTGTGATTCCATTCTGGGAAACATTTTCAGACTCATCTGTTTGGATGACTGGTAGCTGTTTTTTCTTCACCTCTTCTATGTCCAAATCACTGTCTTTTCATGTCCCTCTTCATTCACAGAAACAAAGAGAAGTTGCAACCAGGAAGATCTGATGAGTCAGGTGAGAGGGCCGAGAGAGGCATGCTGTTTTTTGTCAAAAACTGGTGCGCTGAGGTGGCTGCGTGAGCAGGTGCATTGTCGTGGAGGCAAAACCAGTCCCTATCTGCCTTTTAGGTTGCATATTGTTATGCAATCTTTTCAGAACCTCTAAGAGAAAGCTTGATCGACATTCTGACTTGGTGGAACAAACTCTAAATGCACTACCTCTCTCCCATCAAAAAACCCAAATGAGCATCGTCTTGCTCTTTGATTTCACACAATGAGGGTTTTTTTTGGGGGGGGTGTTGAGCTTTTTTGGGGAACATCACGTCATCCACTGGCTTGCTTGATGTTTGCTTTCAGGGTCATAAGAATAGCACTATGCCTCATCACCAGTAATGACCTTGGGAAAAAATCCTGGGTCGTTTTGAAGCAGTTCTTTCAGAGCATGGCATGTTTCCACTAGGTGCTCTTTTTCCTGGTCAGTCAGAACCTGAGGCACAAGTTTCGAAGGGACCCTATTTGTTCCCAAATCTTCTGTTAAAATTACCTGAACCGAGCTCCAAGATAGTCCCGATAACTTCCCCTCTCTCTTCAATGGTTCATCGTAGTTCTTTGAGCACAAGTGCGCAGATTTTTGGGGACATTTTTGCCCAGCTGGGAAGTTGAGGAACATCCAGAACGAGGTTTCCCTTCAATCAACATTTCACCCTTATTGAAATGAGAAAACTCCTTGTACCCTTGAGTTTTTCCCATAGCACTCTCCTTGTAAGCTGTGTTCAACATCACAACAATTTCTGAGGCACTTTTCCCAGGCAGGAAACAAAATTTCATGGTTGTACACTGTTCTCTTAACTTGGCCATCACAAAAAACGAGGTTTGAGTGAAACTGCTTTTATGAGAAAATTCCTTGTAATCAGAGAGAACCTTCCCAGGTGATACCACTGGATGCATTTATTCAGAGCAAATTTCTCAATGCTTTCCTAGGGGTGGAGGGGTGAGGAATACATACTTCCATTTTTTCTGGTGTATGTGCGGGTGTGTGTGTGTGTTTACTCCTTGGTACTCTGCAGCTAGATTTTGGGCTCCCACTATGCTCCACAGACTTCCATAAATTGGGTGTTCATGATTTGGGCTCTGATACTTTTTCCTTTGTCATATTTGAATTTTGTTACTGTCATCTTTGGATCACACAAGTTGATGTGTTTCTTCCATGTGGACTTAGTTGACTCCTCTCTTAGATGACAGCTTGCTCGAATACAAGCCTTTAAGAACCCAGATACTATTCTGAATGATAGCTGGGCACCATCTGCTTTCTTCACACATTGATGTAGCTGCCTTCTCTTTGGTGATCATTACATGAAGATGTGTATTGGGCCAGGCCATGTTATTAGAACTGACTTGGATTGGGGTTAGAGTTAAGTGGGGGTCTAGAATCCCTGGGATATGCCTGGTTTCCTTTGGCAGTCATATTATGGCAAATTCAAGACTCCGTAAAACCAGCTACCTCACTAACAGCAACAAACCACTAGCAGACAACAAGTGACAAACACACAAACAATAAGAAGCCACCAGAGGCAGACAAACAATACCAAAAACCCCATAGAAACAGAAAAGTCAAACATTGCCAATCATTTCCCTGAGGTTTAAGGCAGCTGTACTCGTAACATCATCAGTTTTTCTAATGACACATCATTCTGGGCACCGTGTTTATGAGGAGTCTCTGCCAGCACAGTTCCACCATGAACTGCAACTCATCAGTTTGGTCTCTCAATTCAGCTCTGTTTACCCAAGCATGAGGGTTGGTGCCAGGGGGCACCCCTGACGTGTTCTTTAGGGATGGATTAAATGGATGGCCGGAATCACTACTTACAAAAACATGCCTTCACTTTCACGGAGCTTATACTGTGAAATAAGGTTCATATTTTTTTATTTCTATCTTTTAATTCCATTTTTCTATCTTGGAGTCCCTCATCTTAGTATTAATGCCCACACTTGCAAGACGAGGAGACAAACGTCCTCAGATGTGAACTGACAGGTGAAGGTGGCAGTGTTGGGAATGAACTTGCACTTGTCTCCTGAATGCGTCCCTTCGTTAGTATGCCACAGTCTCTGTGTGTTCTGATCCTCTCATGGAAGAACATTGGACAGGAGCCTAACACTGCTCTTAGACTCAGATGCGGGGGTGGGGAAGCTAATTATTATGCTTTTGACTTCCTTCAGTACACGGGGGCGGGGGTGGGGGTGGGGGGGAGGACTCTTCCGGATGGGACCTGGGCTAAGTTCATTGTGGTTTCTGGGCCCTCAGGCTGGAAGTGGTTTCTCACCGCCCACAGTCAGTGGCACTGCAGCAACACCATCTGGTTAAAGAGGGTTCCTCCAGGACCCTCTCAGGCCTGCTCTGATGCCATACTGGCAGAACAGAAGCATTTAGCATTCCCAGACCACCAGTCACTCCCCAAACTGAACCATATGTTCCAAACAGGTACTCAGCCAAGCAGAAAGCAGGTTACTGCAGGATGCGTGGAGGCAGAGAAGCTTCCTGCCCCAGCAAGAAGTCAAGATCCAGAAGGGACGCCCAGACTGCACTGAGAGGGGATTCACCTGGCTCTAGAAATTGTGAAAAGTGTGTGTGTGTGTGTGTGTGTGTGTGTGTGTGTGTGTGGTGCGTGGTGACGGCTTCGGGTTTCCTCCTCGAGCCTTAGGGAATCCCTGAGCTCTGTGGACACACAGATATTTACGCGTATGTGTAAGTGTCTGTCTTCCTGAGGAATTGTTGCCTGAGTATCAGAGGGATCTCCAAGACCCTAAGAATCCAGACTCACTACTTCGGGGGCTAATTCAGATAACGTTCTGTTGATTTAGTGCTAACTCCAGTTAGTATTAAAATTGATGCACCTCTCCTAAGAGCCTTCTATTTAATTAGTTTGGAATTTGGCTAGGCTGTGAAACACATGGCACTGATTAACCAGTGAAAGTTCAGTGTAATGGTTCAGAGTCCAGCCAGGCTGCTGGGGTTCAAGGCCCAGCTTGACTAGTCACTAATCACAACACCATCACAGGAGCCCTGGTGGAATGACCACAAGGTTGTTAACCACAAGGCCAGCAATTGAACCCCATAGCCGCTCCTTGTGAGAAAGAGAGATTTTCTTTCTTCTTTCTTGCTCCTGAAAAGATTGACAGTCTTGCAACCCCCCCAGGGCTGATTCCACACTTCTAGGGGGTCTCTGTGAGTCAGAACAGACCCGATGGTGGTGAGTTTGGAGTTTAAGTGCACGGTTTTGGCTAGCTATTTAAGTTCTCTGAGCTTCCTTTTCCTTCTCTGTAGAAGGTGTATGGTTGTTATGAGGATTACATGAACTAACACATACAAAGTCTTTAGCATCACATAACAACCTTTTGACCTCGGAGTCAATTCTGACTCGACCCAGAGGGTGTCGGAGAAGTGCCCCATAGGGTTCCCCAGGCTGTAATCTCTGTGGAATCCGACCCCCACCCATCTTTCTCCTGCCAATTGACTGGGGGGACCCAACCGAAGATCTTTCACACAGCGGAGCAGCTAAGGCTCAGTCACTGTGTCACCCGGGCTCCGTGCATTCGATACAATTTGTCATCATTATTTTGGAGAAGTATGACTTTGTTAGTGGTGCCTGTGCTTTTCTGGCAAGATGCAGGCTGTCTTCCCAATTCCTTCCGTGCTCAGAAGAAGCTAGGTCCTCCCATCTCAATGTCTCTCAGACCTTCCAAAGCCAACTCAGGACATTTTCTCAGTATCTGCCACATCCACTTTACAGCTCTCTTTGCCACTTTCTTCTCGATAGCCGGAGACACCCCCCCCCCACGGCCCCCCATTCTACCCACATATAAAGAATCCAGGGTTACAGTATATAGCTTAGAAGTGGAGTACCTTCCCTAGGTTAGGTTATTTATATCAGCTCAACACTCAGGAGCCCTGGTGGTATAGTGGTTATGCACTGGGCTGTGGTCCAAGAGGTTTGCAGTTCAAAACCAACAGCCAATCCTTGAGATAAAGATGGGACTTACCACTTCCATAAAAGATCCATCTAGGGGCTGAGCCCCGGTAGCGTAGTGATTGTGCACGGGACTGTGGCCCACTGGGACAGAGGTTCAATTCCAGCAGTGGGGCTGAGCCTCCTACTCCCACCACCGGAGAGCAGTGATGCCCCAAAACAAACAAACAAACAAACAAACAAAAAAGATCCATCTAGAAAACTCACAAGTGTAGTTCTACTCTGTCTTATAGGGTCTCCATGAATTAGCATCGACTTGACGGCAGTGAGCTTGGTTTGCTTATATGCATCTAGGAAGCAGTGGAGAAATGTTCAGTCGACTTTATTTAGTTCATAATTTAACTATCCTCTTGTGCTATAAGCAGGCATATTTTAAATGATCATCTCTTCTCTCCCCCGACCCCCACATTAGCTGTTTATTTTAAGCTTCATTTACTCCCGAGCCATGAGTTTTCGCTTCTTCAGTTTCTTCTGGGAGATCTTTTGCTTCTGTGCACCCTCCTCTTCTGCTTTAGAAACAATCTGTTGCTTCTCAGGAAGGATCCTTTCAGTGTGGCAGGAGGAGCTCAGGGATGGGCTGATCCGACTATGAGCTCTGGAAGTCCAGTGGTGCTGGGGTGCTCAGTGAACAGAGAATCCACATCTAGATCTGTAAGTGCAGCATGGCTTTCTGCATTTTTAAGCATGAGCAGCAGAAATTCAGCACACTTTTTGGGCCACCGACCCTGGATCCAACCTCACTGTTTGGCCTGGGCACCCCTCTCAAATCCACCATGGTAATGTGGGAAGGACAAAGGATGCTTAGGTAAATGACATCTTTCAAATACTTGCTGACTTTCCAGATATGCAGATCCTTGATGGCCTGGGCAGTGTCATGGGTGTTCTTAAAATGGACCTGAACATTCGACCCTGTCGATTTGCATGATTTGTGAGGTTTTAGGGTCGTGAGTAGCAAACCATTTTGGAAGGTCACCTGCTGGTGTTGCTTGAAAATGAAACTTAAACATGCATGACTGCTGTTTTTAGGTGCTTTGAATTGGTTTCAACTTAGAGACCCGAGGTGCAGCAGAAAGAGACACTGCGTGACCCTGCACCGCTCATAATCCTCATGTTTTGATCCCCATGTGTCAGTACCTGTGCCATTTCATCTTATCAAGGGATTTTCTTTTTTCCGTTTCCCTTTTACTTTACCATACATTGTATTTTTAATGTTACAATTTTATTACTATGCCTACAAGTAAAAATATAGCTGAAGTGATTCAGAATGGAGGACATTTCACCTGAAATGTCCATCTTTGGCACATTACCTGGTATGTCATAAGGAACAATGAATATTAGCTGCACCATTATTATTATTATTATTTTTTAGGCATCACTGTCCTGGTGGTGGGAGTAGGAGACCCAGCCTTTGCTCCTGTGAGCGGGAATTGAACCTCCGTCCCAGTGGGCCGCAGTCCCACACTCAACCACTACACCACCGGGGCTCAGCACCTATAACTTTTATAAGAGTAGGAAGCCTTGGCTGAGCCCTGGTGGCCTAGTGGTTGTGTGTGGGACTGTGGCCCACAGGGTTGACAGTTCAAATCCAGCAGCGGCTCTCCAGGAGCAAGGCTGGGCTTCCTACTCCCACCAGGGCAGTGATGCAAAAAAAAAAAAAAAAAAAAAGTAGGAAGCCTCATCTCTCCCCTGTTGAGTCAAACTGCTGACTTGTGGGTTTGCATCCCATGTCGTTCCCTAGACCCCCAGGCATCCTTGTATTACAAATAGTGGCTGAAAAATGATCGCTTTTAAGACTGGTTGTACACAGAGAAGACTGTCCCTTCACAAAGAAACATCTCTTGTCATTCACTAAGAACTTGTGTATCAGCAAAGCCAGAGCTGCCACTTGGGGCTTTAGGACTTGGACAAAGGAGTCCGAGTCTCTTCTCTGCAGGTTTCTCAGGTGTGTGACTTTGGGAAGTCGCTTAACTTTGAGAGTCTTAAGTTTCCTATAAAATGCAGATAATCACATCTACCGCATTGTTATGAGGTCTACTTCATAATCATATCTAACCCTACAAGACAGGATTAATTAAGCTAAATCCCAATATGGCAAATTTTGTTTCCCAAAGTGGTTGCATCTGTCTGTCTATCTATCTATCTATCTATCTATCTATCTATCTATCATCTATCAGTCTATCTAACACCTATACCCCATATATTCTCTTCTTACCACATGTCTCGAGAGTGGGGTCTCCGTTCCTTCCCCTCCAAATGAACCACGGCCAATCTTTGTACTGGCATCAACCAAGGGAAAGTAGCTGATGTGATGCGACGTGATTTCCAGGGCTAGACCAAGTAAGGCTTCCACTGCTCTGTGTCTTGGGATGCTTGCCCTTGGATCTGCACTGCCATGTTGTCAGGAAACTCAGGCTACATCATGAAGGCACAAGCAGGTGCTTCAGTTGCCCTTTAGTCATTATCAGTCATCAGACAAGTAAGCAAGTTCTCAAATTATTCCAGTTTCCAGGCTTCAAGTTTACCAGTTCAGCCCCAGACATCCTGGAGCAGAAGTAGGGCAAGCCACTGGGCCTGTCTGAATCCCTGACTCCCAGAAAATAGTGAAATAAAAAGCGATTGTAGGGCTGAGCCCTGGTGGTGCAGTGGTTGTGTGCGGGACTGTGGCCCACAGGGTTGACGGTTCAAATCCAGCAGCAGCTCTCCAGGAGCAAGGCTGGGCTTCCTACTCCCACCAGGGCAGTGATGCAGAAAAAAAAAGAAAAAGAAAGGATTATTGCTGTTTTAAGTCAGAAAGTTTGGGGATAATTTATTATGTAGCAATAGATTATCAATACATGTAAAAATCTCGCTAACCCACAAAGGGGGCAGAGTATTGTTTATATCTCCACAGAATTGGGGGTGTGCATGCAGAACCCACCACAGCACACGAAACCTTGAGGGCAACATAGCCATGTGGAACAACCATGAAAAGTGTGGGCTACAGGGCTGGCCCCATCAGAGTCAAACTGACCCCACCTAAACCTTCAGGTGGAGGAGAGGACCCCCCTCCACATGTACATAGAAGCCAACTAAGAAGGGAAAGAAGAGAGTGTGGGTCTAGAACCCATATGGACACACCAAACCCTGAGCACAATGTGTCTGCAAGGAGCTGGTAAGGCCCAGAGAAGACTGTAGGACCAACAACACCTTGAGACACGATGCCCCCTTGCTGGGGCTTACTGCGACAGAGACCAATCCTGGGGACATGTGGCAGGGAGTGAGTCCAGCCTGACATGCCCCTCTCCCCCAACCCCCCCCCCCCCCCGCAGGGCAAGCCGATATAACAGATCAGTAATGGGAGCAAAATATGCTTTATATTATTGATGTATAGATTGCTATAAGAGTGGTGAGAGCCCCCATTAAGTGATCTTTAATAAAAATAAATAAAAATAAAAATGCTTGATCAATATATGATGGGTTCAACATTAAAAAAGTATGCCTTATTCTAAAATAGATTTTCATTATAAAAATTGGGCCAAGACTTTGGTCCTTTCCAAGCTGACCTCTGATGGGGCTTGGGGGAAGGGACTTCCTTGGGTTCTGTTTTCCCTGGTCTCCTTTCACACAGATGACTTGTTGGTGAGTGTTAGGTGTGAGCACAGACTTAATTCTGTATCTGCTGAGTTGTCCCAGGGCTGCCAGCACATCCCTGGGTGCTAGAGTCACAGCGAAATCCAAAAAAAAGAGGAGCTGAAACCAAGGGCTCAAATAGAAGCAAATGTTTAGACAATAATAATGTCTCCCACCTCTAAGGAGGAAATTCTAGAGTTCCCAGATTTTCAAGAGAAAGTCATGCCCATACAGAGGTCTCATTGGCTCTATCCTGATTGACAGACTAGACTCCACCCCTTCACTCTTAATCCTCTCAAGTCTCACATGGACATCAATGATGTAACTACCACATCATTTTATGGTGTGACCTAACAGATGTTATAACAATCCATAATTCAATGAGATCAAGCATAATTGTACAATTTCTGTCACCATCATTTTCAAAACATTTTTTCTTCTTTAACTCTTTGCTATCAGCTCCCCTTTATCCACCCCCTTTCCGCCCTCTCCCCTAGGAACTTGTATTCTTATATTATATACTTATTTTTGCTATACTTTAGACCAGCCAGTGTATCTGTTCACCTATAATTCTGTTATTCATTATGCTTGTGTGGGATTATACAGTCATCTTTGCTATTGGCTCCCCCTGCCCCCCTCTTCCCATGCTCCCAGGGTATCATTGTTTCCATATTTGTGATGGGCTTATCTATCTTGGATTTCATGCATAAGACTATCTTCATTAAAAAAATGGATATAATCAAGTCTAGCAAGATAATGAGGTAAAACAAGGACCATAATAGTAAGGGGAGGAACTATTAAAGTTTCATCAGTGCTGCCCCATGCCCTGCACATATCTTCTTTCCTGTATGGTCCTTCTGTGAGGGACTGTCCAACTGTCATACAGGTGGGTTTGGGTCTCCACTTTGACTACATTTCTTTACGTTGATTTGATTGCTTGTTTTTGAGCTTATGATACCTATATGTGGGCTTTTGTTGCTTTCCTGCTAGATGGCTGCTTGTTTAACTTCAGGATTTTAAGATTCCAGAAGCAATTTCTTTTCATAGCTGAGCACCATCAGCTTTCTTCACCATATTTGCTTATGTACCCATTTTTTTTCAGCGATTGTGTTGGTAAGGTGTCATTCACTGCCACATTATTAGAATAAACTGTTCTTGTAGTGAGGTAAGATTTAAGAAGAGGCCCAAAGTCCATCTGTTTCTTTAATTTACACACACACAAACTCACACACACACACCCTGACTGATACACTTATCTTTATATGTTTACATTTATACATATCTATATTTATACCTATATATATGTTATTACTTTCTAATTTTTTCCTTTTTCCTTCCTTCTGCCCCACTATCATGTTAACCTAGGTAGCATTCACCTCTCAGATACATTTCAATTGACCAAACAACCTGGAATGCAACACTCTTCTCCCTCTCAATTTTATATTCCTTGCTATTTCCCTGTCCCTGTTATTGGTTCACTGCTCCTCTTCTCCCCTGTCTCTTCCTCTCTCATGCTTTTCCTCTCACCCCCTCCCCCCCCAACCGTTGGTCCTGTTGCTCTGTCCTTAGGATTGCTTATCTTGCATGTCACTGAGAGAGAGAGAGAGAGAGAGAGAGAGAGAGAGAGAGAGAGAGAGATCATGCAAAATAATTCCAAGTTTAACTGTAGAAGAGTCTCCAGCTGTTAAATAGTGAGCAGGCCCTGTTATGATCCATTGGTCCCATCCCCCCTTTTTTCAGGGTTCCCTTTCCCAAGACATTTATCAATGGAGAGTGCACCAGCAAGGGGAGCACAGCCACAAAGTCCCTGAGGAAGTTCGATTGCAGACTTCTGACTAGGGGGAGGGCAGTGCTTGGCACCTCACCTGAACTGGTTGGGGGATATTCACAAAGCTCCCCCCCCCCCCCGGAAAGGTGTGAGGGAAGCGGGGTGGGGCACTAGTCTGCTTCATCCTTGATCACAAGAAGAGCAAGGAAGTCTGCAGAAGGCATGCTCCTTGGACCTGAGGGCTGAGGACTCAGGTGGGCTCTTAGACTACAGTGCTGGGTCTCAGAGACGTGGTGGGGTGGCGGGCTGCACAACGGGCTACTAACTGAACAGTTAGCAGTTTGAAACCGCCAGCTGCTGAGGTGGCCTTTGTTCCTGTGAAGGTTGACAACATAGGAACACACAAGGGCACTTCTACTCTTACCAATGAGGTCGCTATGCCTCAGAATCAACTCCATGAGAGAGTTTCCCCCCCTTTCTTTCTGCGTTTCATCTCTTCCCTGCAAGCTTGCTCAACCTATAAACGTGTGTTAGTAAGGGCCCAGGGTGTGGGGAGAGGTTGTATGGACAAAACTGTACCTTCAGCCCTGTCTCTTCTTAGGTTTTGAAAATCATGGGTTTCCATGTAACATTTCTCTTTTTTTTTTTTTTAAATATAGATTTTATTGGGGGCTCTTACAACATTCAATACATCGTTCATATTAAGCATACTTGTACACATGTTCCCACATTCATCTACATTATCTACTTGAACCCCTCCAGCATAAGCTCCTCTTCCCCTCTTTCCTCTATTTATTTATTTATCTTTGTTTTGGGGGCATCACTGCCCTCTGGTGGTGAAAGTAGGAGGCCTAGCCTTTGCTCCTGTGGAGCTGGAATTGAACCTCCATCCCAGTGGGCCACAGTCCTGCACACAACCACTATACCACCGGGCTCAGCCCTTAGTTCTTTATTTTTTTAGTTCCAACTCCCCATACTTCCCCTTTCCCCACCCCATCCCCCATGAACTTCCAATAATCTACAAATTGTTATTACCTCTTCATATCGTACCCTGTCCAATGTGTCACTTCACTCACATTCCCCTACCCCTGCCATGTAACATTTCTTTTGGGGAAAATGACCCAGTTCTAATTTTGTTTGTTCTCAACATGTTTTTTGGGCACTTAATCCACATACCACACAACCCAATAGTTTACTCACATCAAGAAGAGTTGTACAATCATTACCACAATCAATGTGAGAACACTTTCTTTTCTTTGCTCCTGCCCATGGTTCAATCACTTAAAATTAAAAAAAAACTTACTGGGAGCACTTACAAATATTTCATTTCATAGTTTAATCACATCAAGCAGTATTGTACAATTGTTACCACAATCAGTTTTAAAACATTTTCTTTCTTCTTGAAATCCTTGATATCAGCCCACCTTTATCACCTCCCTTCCCTGCCCTATCCCCAGAAATCCTTGTTGCCCCTCCCTTCACCAATAATAGTGGGTTTTGGGGGGTCATGTCTTATACAATCCAATATATCCATCCAATACAGTTCTCTTATTTGATCCCATTGAGGGGGTTATACAGCTATGAGTCCCTATTTCCCCCTCCCCCTGCTCCCTCTCTTCAGGTACCCCCAGGGAACCATTACTCCTGCCACTGTTGGTTATCTGTCTCGGCTTTCATGCATGATCTAATATACTATGAACATACAGGAATCTTACATGATTAGTGAAGTAAAAAAAAGAAAAAGAAAAGCCATCACAGTAAGGGAAGGAAATATTAAAGAACTAGAGAATAGTTATGTGTTTCATCACTGCTTTACTGCATTTATCATCCCTTCTGGGAGAGACTGTTCAATTATTTTACAGGTGGCTTTTGGGTCTCCACTGTGGCCACACTCATTCACATCAGTTTTTAATTTTCTGATACCTCTCCCTGTCGACACCTCATGATCACACAGGCTAGTGTGCTTCTTCCAAGTTGGCTTTGCTGCTTTCCTGCTAGATGGCTGCTTGTTTAATGAACGTCAAGTCATTTAGACCAAGATGCTTGTCTTTTAATAGCCAGTCACCATCAGCGTTCTTCAC
>PVJH01014825.1:0-55619 GCA_004026705.1 Nesogale talazaci | reverse complement strand
TTTCATCCCTTATTCTTGCTATTGCAATTTTCTCTCTCCTTTCTTTGGTTAAGTCTGCCAATGATTTATCAATTTTGTTAATTCTTTCAAAGAACCAACTTTTAGCAGCGTTAATTTTTTCCATTGTTTTCTTATTTTCCCTCTCCTGAATCTCAGCCCTGATTTTTATTATTTCTTTTCTTTTGCTATTAGTGGGATTATCCTGCTGACTCTGCTCTAGTTGTTGTAAATTCTGTGTCAACGTATCAGTTATGAGCACTCTTCCTTTTTCAGGTGTGCCTGTATTGCAACGAAACTTCCTCTTAAGAGTGCCTTTGATGTGTCCCATAAGTTTTGGTATGTCGTGCTTTCATTCTCATTGGTTTCTAGAAATTTTTTAATTTCCTCTCTGATCTGGGCCAGTACACATTTCTTTGGCAATAGAGAATTATCCATTCTCCAACTATTTTCTCTAGTTCTCCTTACCTTCCTTTTGTTGATTTCCAACCTTATGGCAGAGTGGTCTGAAAGTGAGTTCTGTATGGTATCAATAGGCTTAAATTTATGTAGATTCTCCTTATGTCCCAATACGTGGTCTATCTTAGAAAAAATTCCATGTGGGGCTGAGAAGAATGTGGAATGCTTTTCCTTTGGATGAAAGACCCTGTAGATATCTACCAAGTCAAACTGTCTAATTGTAATATTTAGCTCTCTCGCCTCCTTGTTGAGTTTCTTTCCCTGTGATCTGTCCTTCTCAGAGAGTGGTGTGTTGAAGTCACCCACTATAATTGTTGAGGCTGTAATTTCTTTTTTCATCATATGAAGTGTCTGGTTTACATATTCTGCAGGTCTCTCATTCGGGGACTATATATTTAAGATGCTTATTGGATCATTGTCTACCCTTCCCTTAAACATTATATAGTCTCCCTCTTTGTCTCTTATTATGGTTTGCACTTTGAGGTCAATTTTATCTGATATAAGGATTGCTACTACAGCTTTTTTGGAATTGCTGTTTGCTTGGTATATTTTTCTCCAGCCTTTGATTCAAAATATATTTTTTTTCTGTGATCTTAAGATGTGTCTCCTGTAAGCAGCAGATTGAGGGGGTGTATTTTCTAAGCCAGTCTATTAATTTCTGTCTCTTAAGGCATGAGTTCAATCCATTAATATTTAGGGTTATTACATCTATCTGTGCACTCTGTTGTCATTTTATCACTCTTGGATTGGATGTTTTTCTATTTCCATAGATTGTGTCAATATATGTTTGTGGTTCATACTTGCCTTTCTTCCATCTCTGAGTCAGAGTTATCTTGGGGGCTGTTATCCCTTTGACTGTATCTGGGTAGATTTATTCTGCATGTGTTAGGTCATTGTTTTTGTTCTTCTTCCAGTGGGTAGGTGAGAATCTTTTGTAGGACTGGGTTCCTTTTGGCATATTCTCTGAGATTTTCCTTGTCTGGAAAGACTCTTACTTCTCCATCAATTTTGATAGATAATTTGGCTGGATAGAGTATTCTTGGGTTTGCATCATGTTCCTGCAGTTTTTGGAATATGCTGCTCCACTCTCTCCTCTTCTTCATAGTTTCCATTGATAGGTCCAAGCATATTCTTATCTGTTTGCCTTTATATGTGATTGCCCTTTTTTCCCTAGCTGCTCTCATAATTTTCTCTTTTTCTTCATAATTGGATAGTTTAACAACTATATGTCTTGGTGTTTTCTTCTTGGGGCTTAGTCTAGCTGGTGTTCTTTCCGCCTCCTGTATGGTTAAATGGCTTTCATTCATTAAGCTACGGAAGTTCTCTTCTAAGCATTCCCTCACTGTTTTGGATGTTGGTTTTCTTGATGCCTCATCCTCCGGCAGACTTATAATCCTAATGTTGTTTCTTTCATAGTATTAGCCAGGCATCTAATATTTTCTTCTGCTTCTTTCATAGACTTGTTAGATTTTTTCTCCCACTTATTAATTTCTACTTGTGAGTCCTCTAGGTCACTTGTCCTGTTTTCTGCCTCCTCCATTCTCTGGCCGAAATTTGAGAGCTTACTATTAGTTTTTGTTAGCTCACTCTTTAGTTCTTGGATTTCCCTTTGGTGCATGGCCTTTATCTCCTGTATCAATTCTTCTTTCTTCTTTAATGTGTCGCTCAAGAGCTGCATACATGTTAGTAACATCTTGAAGATTTCTTTCTGTGGTTGATCAATCTCCGCATTTTCTATGACTGCTGTTAGGTCCAGCTGATCTTCTTGCATTGGATCCAGTTTCTCTTTTCTTAATACTGTAGAAGCTGCTAGCTGTTTTTTGTTTGATTTATTCGTATTAGGTGGCATTTTCCTTGGTATTTTGTGGCCCTGGGGTCTCTCTTTAGGAGGCTGGTCTTATAGCTTCCCACAGGAATTGTTTGCAGCTGGGTCTTGCAGATCTGATGGAGTGTGTTGGCTGAGCAGGGGAGTGGGTTTAGGGAGTGGGTTGGGAGTTGGGTGATCTGTTCCTGGCTAGGGGCGCTAGCCACAGATAGGTGGGGGGAAATCCTCTAGTACTCTGAGGTGGGGAAGACTGGCAGGTTATTTACCCAGGAGACAATGTAAAGCGGACCTCTCTGTCGTGGGTCTTGAGGCGGGCGCCCTGAACCCGCAGCGTCTGTGAGGAATGCCAGCGACTGTGGGGAGTGTGGGCCTTCCTTCCCCTCCTGTTAGAAATTGTGGCCCAGATAGGCAGGCTTGGGTTTAGGGGATGGGTTGATCTTATCCTGGGCAGTGGTGGCGCCCTTAAGGTGCGCCTGGGCGCGGACCTACGGGGTGGGGGAGGGGCTGGCTCACCGTTGTGCTGAGTACACAGGAGTCCCTGGGGGTGGGGAGCGAGAGGTTTGGGTCTGCCTGGAGTGTCCCCTGTGGGCACCTTGGGGTGGGGAGGACTGGTCCGCGATTGTGCGCGGGCGCTGATTAACTGCGGGTCCCAGGGTTGCAGAGTGGCGCCCTGGATCCTGCCGGCACAAAGAACCCGCAGCGTGTGTGCAGGCGGCATCTGTGCTGGGTCTGTGAGGAGCGCGGGCGTGTGGGGCACACCTGCTCTTGGTTCAGAGGAGAGCTCTGAGCGTTCCTGGAGTCACAAAACCCAATTTGAGAGCCCCACCCTTCCCCGTGTCACCCCCACTCACCAATCTCCAGGAGCTCCGGGCGTGGGCTTCCTATCTGGCGGCCATCTTCCCAGAGTCCTCCAGGCTGTATTTTTTCATTATATTTATATAGTCTATGTATTGGCCAAGAAATCTGAAAATATGAACTATATTACAATGAATGAAGCACAAGGTTGGAGGAAAGCTCATTATGAGCCTAAAATGCACAGAAAAGTGAAAAGACTCAAGGAACTTACTGAGGTTGATTGAAGAATAGTTTTCAGCATTCAATATCTACCTCAACATAAATACCTCACATCTATACCTATAATGGAGAAAAAAATGAAGTTGTCAAGGATTTTATTTCACTTGGATTTACAATCAATTCCCATGGGAACAGCAGTTTAAAAAATGTCATGGTATATTACAATGGGAAAGCTTTCTATAAAATATCTCCTTAAAGTTCTTCAAAGTTACCTCCAAGCAAGAAAGGGACCAGAAATTGCAGAAACTGGGCAAGGAAGGTGCTGATATGACTGCTCATTTTCAAGAGATTCCTCATCTTTCTTACCACCTAGCAAGAAAAGCCCCAGCTTGCCCAAACCAGGACTACCTGATGTGTCCCCAAGAAACAGGATTAACCTCACAGTCCCTGGAATCCAGACAAAGGAAGGCCCAGCCCTTCCTACTTCCAAGCAAGGAAGACCCTAAGCATCCAGCAATCCAACAAGTAAGGTCTCAGGTGTCCCTGTCCTTCAAAAGGCAGGTTCCAAACATTCCTTCTCATCCTTCTCTGGCTACCACCCTGCACCCCTCCCAACAATGTAGCAAAACAGCCTTGAGCTGTTCCTATCTCTGGCAAAGAAGAATCCAAGCAGTCCAAGACACATCATGGCAAACCCCCCGACTGTCCCCAGGCAAGGAAGGTACAGCTGTTCCTGAGACCTGGCAAGATAGACCCACAACTTTCATTGCAACCAAGCAAGGGGATTCGATGCTATCAAGATGTGGCCTAACATGTCCTTGCCCCTTTTAACTTCATCTCCCCATCCCCATCAATGAAGACCCTGGCCATCACAGCAATCCAAAATGGAAGACCCAAAGCATCCCTGTATCCATGAACGGAATGCTCCAATCACACCCAAGACCTGACAAGGAAATTCCTGGTTGTCCTTATATCCTGGCAATAAGGGCCCTGGCTCTTCCCCCACCCTCAAAACAAACAAACAAACAAAATTGTCAAGAAAAACATTGGAATCCTTGCCTCTAGCTAGGACAATCACAGGCATCCCTACTGCCTGCCAAAGAAGTAAGGCCTTGGGTGTCACTGCATCTTAATAGAGAAGACCCCAGTCATCACTGACCCCCTACAAGGTAGGACATGGTTATCCCTGCATCACAGCAAGGAAGTTTCACTCATGATAGGGCTGAGCAAGGAACATTCTTAGAATCTGAGTGAACCTGACCCTCCCCATGACCCTCCCCAACCTCAGTGAACCCAAGCCATCTCAGCAACTCTGTAAGAGTCAACTGCCCCCAAATGTTTCACAAGACACCAAAATAACAGAAACAGGAGTCAATCACAATGCACACAAAGAATCATGACAAAAGGTCACAAAAGTGAATAACATTAAGACCTACTGAGTAGCAGGTCGAGTAAAGCTGCTGTGCCTCCCTCCGCTTGGCTCTAGATCCATGGTCCTCAACCTCCCTACTGTCAGGAGTCATTCATAAATACAGTTCCTCATCGGGTGGTGACCCCCAGCCATAAAATTATTTCCCTTGGTGCTTCATAACTGTAATTTTGGAGCTGTTATAAATCATAACTAAATATCCGATATGCTGGATGTATTAGGTGACCCCTGTGAAAGGGTGATTTGATTCCCAAAGGAGTTGCTACCCACAGTTCGAGAACTGCAGCTCGGGAAGAATATAATTCAGGTTCTTGAATTGTACGTGTAGCAATTGTTGAACTGGTATATGTTTGGCTGTATATATTCTAGACAGCAGAAATATAATCTCTTAAAATAAGTGAAAGTGATTATATTTAAAAAGCAAAAGGAACCAAGCAAAATATCCTTGATTTGAGAAAAGAATAAGCTGAACATATAAAAACCTGTTTTTAATGATTTCTAGCATTCCATTTATTTATAAATAGAAGAATGTTTACATGGAATGATGACAATGTCCCCCCAAAATACCTTTATCAACTCCCCCTTTCTCCTAGGATAAAGCTTCTTCCATTCAAGCAAGCTCATGAAGTTTAACTTGATTATATTTCTAAGGATTCATAAATTTAAAGTTATTTTGAAGCAATATCCTACAACCACAAATTAATGCATACAAGTAAAATGTGACCTTTTTGTCAGAAAATCTCATTCCCTAGAGAAGGATATGCTTGGTAAAGTAGAGGGGAAGCAAAAAAGGAAAATCAGCAACAAAATGAATCCCCACTGGCGACAATCATAGGATGAAAGCTAACAAGGATTATGAGGGTGTCACAGGACTGGGCACTGTTTTTCCTGTTGGCTGTGGCGTCATGATGGGCCGTAACTGACCCGATTGGGCTGCCTGACAAATAACAGAAACAGCAATCCTTCAACTGGTAAAAAACTTGGTTTTGACTTTTTGTAATTGTGGTCTCATAAATTATTTGCCCTTTTGTGTTCGAGTAATTTTTGTCATTTAAGTTTCCTTCAAGGAAATTTATTTTGTGAGTTATATCTCAGGTTCATGGTCATACTCTAATGTTGTGCAGTATATGACTAAGTGCATGTTTTAGTATATTACTTGCAGTTATGAAATATGCCTTGTCTACTATATGGCAAATGCTAAGAGTATGGACATCAGCTATTTTCCATTCACAGCTATACTCTGAACACCTATTCATGATGTTGAATTTAGTGAATATATAAAATACACATTTTAACTGGATGTTGGCACATTTTTCATGAAATATCCAGTCTGTGAAAAAAGATATGTCATTTTCACTTTAATCACAGGAAAATGTAGGCTTATTAACTGCCACAGTATGCTAAGAAACATTAATGTTCTTACATAAATACCTTTTCACAAGATACTCTGTTCTCCACTTCCTATGAGTGACTCAATTTAAAAGAAAAAATTCTCTCAAGTTAAATTGGAGTTTCCTTGGACTAGGAAGAAAAAGCTATCTTACATAAAGTAAATAATATTTTTATATACAAAACTTATGGAAGAAAAATATACTTTTGAGCAAGAAAGTATTGACAAAAGTAAAATAGAAAAAAAAAAAAACAACAATGACAAAAACCTCACTGCCATGTAGACAATGCCGAATCATACAAACCCAATAGGACATGTTAGAATTACCTATTTGAGTTTCTGGGAAAGTAACTCTTTTCTAGAGTAGAAAGTCCTGACTTCATCTCATGAGGCAGTTGCTGGTTTTGAACTGCTGACCTTGAAGTTAGTAGCCCAATGCATAAATACCACAACAACTAGGCTAAAACTTGAGATGTTTTCAAGTTTGCCTTTTTTTGGTAGAATATTGTTCCCAGAATATATTATTTCAAACAGTATATTGTTTCACATCACAAAGTGGTTTCCTTTCATTTTTTCTCTCCTTGTTCTTAAAGATTGTTGCTATTATTACTAATTTTAGCTAAGAAAATAATACCTTAAGAGAATTATATTTTCTTTGTTGTTGTTGTTGCTGTTGTATTTGGACATCACTGCCTCTGGTGGTCGTGAGAGCTACCCAGTGCTGCTCCTGAGAGCCGCCGCTGGATTTGAAGCGCCAAACCCATGAGCTGCAGTCCTGCACTCAACCACTTACGCCACCAGGGTTCAGCCCCCGAGATTTATATTTTCTTTAATAGTGTAAAAATATATACATAAATATGAACCATTTAAAATTAGTCACCTATAAAATGATTAAATATACCAATCTCTAATATGAAGTGAAAATATCTAAAATGCAAAAAAAAAATCATTGTACTTTAAGTAGGCATGTAAAAACATTTATCAAATTGAGCATGGTTCAAAGAGAATGAAAAATTGAGGAATAAAACAAAGTTAAATAAAACCAAGGATTAATGAATGAGGACACACATGCATAATATAACACAGGACTTTTAGAGAAAACAAGATGTATTTAAACTGCTCAATTAACATAACCCCTAGATTTCAGTAACATTGAATGTTCAAGGAAGATGGGAAGAATACATAGAATTGTTCTAGTAGATGTCACATCATTTTAGGAGGTAGCATATTAATTGAAAATCAATCTGAATATTATTGGAAATACTTCAATAAACTGAAGAATCACTGGAAGCACTCACTTTCGTGTACTTAGAACTCATGGAGTTCTAAGGAATTTGGAACACAAATGCTTGGTCAATTGAAAGAAAATCCACATTTGTGCCCTTTCATTAAAATTTGGCCTAACAGAATGCTCAAATTATAGAATAATGTCATGATATCAAATATAAGTAAAATTTTGCTGAAGATCAACCAGTGACATATGGAGTAGGACAATGATAGGGAACTATAAAATGTTCAAGCCAGATTCATAAGAGTACACAGAAAAAGGGACATCTTTTCTGAAGTCAAATGATTCTTGACTGAAAACAGAGAATAGCAGAATGATGTCTACCTGTGTTTCATTGACTGTGAAAGGCGTGACCATGTGGGTCATTACAAATTAGAGAGTCTTTAGAAGAATGAAAATTCTAGAGTTTGTCATTGCACCTATGTGGAATGCGCCCATGTAGCAAGAGGCTGCTGTGGGAACAGGACATGAAACTCCTACTGCATTATTTAAGATAAGGAAAAGTGTTCATTAGGAATGTATCATCTCACTATATTTATTCAACCCGTGCATTGAGCAAATAATCAGAGAAGGTGGGTAATATAAAAAATGATTTGCCATCAGGTTTGCAGGAAAGCTTATTAACAACCTTCCATACGCAGATGGCAGCTAGTTTGTTTAAAGCAAGAAAGACTTAAAACATTTTCTGACGAAGAAGAACAAGAATTGCAAGTACATGTGAAGAAAGCTCAATCTTCACAACTTGGCCAATTTGTATCATCATGATGAATGGAAAATATATCGAATTTGTCACAAATTTTGTCTAACACAGATTCAAAATCAATGCCCATGGAAAAAAGTAATTGAGAGATTAGTGAAACAATGCCTTGGGTAATCTACTGCACTATGCCTCTTCAAAATGATGATAAGTGGAATTTTCCTTTGAGGACTAAAGTGAACCTATTGCCTAATATCCATGTGAAAATTAGACCTTGAATGGAAAGACCAAAGGAAAAGCTATACATTTGGATTATGATGTTGGTGAAGAATGTTGAAAGTATCGCTGAAGCCTGAAAAAGTACTAACAGGTCTGTCTTGAGAGGGGTACAGGGAGAATGCTCCTGTGAGGCAAGGATGGCAGTGTTCATTTCCCTCACATACTTTGGACCAGTTTCTAGCAGAAAACACCAGTCTTGCTGAAGTCCACAGGCAGCAAAGAAGAGCACTGCTCTCCATTAGATGGATTGACTCAGGGCCTGCAACAAAGGGTTAAATCAGTGCTTGTCAATCATCTTAATACCGCGAACCTTCCATGTGGTTCCTCATGTTGTGGTGACCCCCAACCATAAATTCATTTTATGCTACACCATAGCTATAATTTTGGAACTGTTTTGAATCATAATGACACTATCTGATATGCAGGATGTATTTCATTGTTACATATTGAACACAATTAAAGCAAAATGATTATTCACAAAACCAGTACTTAATTATATATTGTGAAATATTTATTTTTGATTCCAAATAAATGAAATTTTGTGTGGAGGTGTGGTGTAGCATGGTAGCAATCTTCACACTAGGTGTGGGCGGACCCACCTGGAAATGGATAGAGGAGCAGTGTCTTGGCTCCTAAGACCATCAGCAATATGTGTTTTCCAATAGTCTTAGGCAACCCCTATGAAAGTGTTATTCAACCCCCAAAGGGGTGGTGACAGCCAGGTTGTAAACCACTGGAATAATCTTAAGAACAATTGTCAAGATAGTCCAGCACTTGGCAATGTTTTGTTATGTTAAACGGAGAGTCACAATGAAGTGGAATTCACTGGACAGCACCTATTCACAATAAAAACAACCAGGACATAAGGAAAGAAATATAATATCTGGAGGAAAAATAAAATTAAGTGTGACAATTACATTACTACATCAATCCAATTTGTCACTTTCCTACAACATAAAGGAATACAATTTTTTTTCAAGTAAAAGCCATCGGTTCTTCATGTAAGAATGCTTTTGAAAAGAAAAGTCCCACAAAAAATTCAAATACCATATTCACCGTCAACAAACATCGTAACTCTCTCCTCATTAAACAGCAATAAAACCAAAAACTCTAAGGGAAAAAGTCCCATCATCTGGTGTAGTGGATTGTTGTTATTAATATTGGAATAAATTGCAAAAAAAAATAACAATTACATTCTGCAGATACTGATGACAGGGGGAACAAATATATAAAAATAAAATGTAAGCAACCAGGAGAAAATAATGAATGAAAATCAGACTACAGGAAAAAGAATGAAAACATGTCATTCGTTTATCATTTTACATATCTGGAAAGAAATGCACTTGCTTTTATATTTTGTCATGAGGACAAAGTCATTCCCTTGATTCCCTTGGTGTATGGAGTCTTAAAATTAAAATATTGCAGTAGCAGCAATATAAGAAGAGTGATATATTGTGTGTGTTTAAACAAAGAAATGTTCCACAAGTGGAAGGGTTTTTCTCCTAACATCTTCAGTACATTTCATCTAGCATCCGACACAACACTTTTGATGGTAATGTCATCACTTGCTTTGGAAGTATCATTAGACTGTGGCACTTTTGTATCAAAGAAAGGTATCTGCTTTTTTCTTTATAGGGTGTCATATTTTACAGATTTTAGGTGAAATTACTGCAGTGTTCTTATATGCCAGATGTCAGTGAATTTTGGAGTAATGGGACAGCTACTAGCGATATTTTGATGGCACCATTATTATTTTTTTATTTTTTAAGCTTCTACCAAATACTTCCAAAGGAGATAAAATCTGGCGAATGTGCTATTTTTAATGCGTTTGTCTTCCTGTCATTAAAACATATATCCATAAAAATATAAAACCTAGTGTCAAATTAAAAATTAGAGTCACATGGCTATAGACAGAAATAAAATAAAATGAAAAGGTAAATAGAAAGTAAAAAATGTACTACCAAACAGTAATGTACAGAGGAAGAGAACAATCAGAACATGAATCATGAGTAGGGAACACAGGAGAAATGTGTGGGCCCTTCATGGTCTTACTAACAAAATTACTAGTCTCAGTTTAACCCTTTTATTTAGCTTTAAGTCTTGAGAATATTGATTTCCTACTCATCCCACTAAAGGAATAACTCTATCTCTCTGTGATTCTCTCACTCCATGTATACACATATAAGCTGTAAATATACATGCATATGCACATATATGCATATACTCATTATTCATAATATAGTGAACATATACAAATTAGCATATATATCTAAACACAAAGCTTTATTACAACTGACAGATATGAATTATTAATCAGCTAATTCAACCTTAACAATGCATCACATTAACAATGTATCATGAAAATAATTCACTTGGCATATGCATTTATCTCTAGTCAACCTATCAACCCTGGGAAGCATACAGTACAAGTAATATTATTGTGTATTACACATGAGGAAATAAGTATCAATATCTACTGAATCCTGGATATGATGTTAGGCAACTGGCTTTCTTCCTCCCACCTAAGCCTCTCAGTATTTTCATGAGATAACTCCAAAATTATCATGAAAGCAATTTTGGGTGGCAACAATATATATAAAGCAATTTTAGGTGTCATATATATATACACACATACATACATACAAAATAAAATCATCTGGGTATTACAGCAAAAACCTACATTCACTACCTTCCACATATTGAAGCATATGAAATTATGGAAAGGTTAATTAAAATGTGATCAAAGTGCATGAAATGTATGATTCTACTCCCAAATTTTATAGTATTATAATATATGGATTGACTCGGGGGTGCAGCAATAGGCTAAAAGATAACACCAATTGTGAGGATGACAGTATCAGGCAATATTTATTTTTGTTATACATAGGGCTGTTACAGGTTAGAATTTACATGTTAACCCTTAACAATAAAACTTATTTTAAAGTATATACACAGTAAAAAGTTAAAATTTGAGATAAGATAGGATAGTCTGAAGATGGCTCTTACTCTTAAAAACCTAAGAAAAATAGAAAAAATAATGATGTCAAAGGGATTATCAGAAAACTTTACAAGGTAGATGGAGAAGAAAAATAATGCATTATAAGGAATATGCAAAGATGTAGAACTAAAAAAAAGGACAATGCATCAGCTATTTGAAAGTGAAAATTAAAGAAACAATTCAAGATTCAAGTTTCAGTCTTGAAAGATTCTATGGGCAAAATAATGAATGCTGTTAAAAGCTTCTAAAGACGATGAAAAGAAAGTCAATGTACTAAAAATAGCTAGTTGACTTTCCACCAATTCAGTGGGTAGCATATAAGCAAGAAATTATGATACTAAAGGAAGAAGTTCAAACTGTATGGAAGGTATAGCCCTAAAATGATTTTCAAGAAATTGATGAAATACCAAATGTCAAGTATCAGTAAGCTGATGAAGCATTGGAAGCACTCCATTGATTGCAAGAAATTTGGAAGACAGCTACTTGACCAAACAGACTAGAATGGATCAATATTAGGACTCTTTGCAGAAAAAAAATGGCCACACAGAATTCTCAACATATAGTACAATATCATACAAAAGGAGTATTTTGCTAAAAATCATGCAACATTGTTTGCAGTAGTACATTGAGAGCTACCTGCCAGAGGGTAAGGCTGGATTCATAAGAGGGAATGAAATAATTGCTAGAATTGCTGATATCAGCTAAATCTACAAAAGGAGAGTATAGAAGAATTTTGTTTACTTGTATTCCATTAGCTATGCAAAGGTATTTGACCGTGTACATCATAACAAACTATGGGTAACCTAGAGAATAATGATAATTCCAAGGCATATAGACATGGAGTCTATGTCTTCATATAGACATAGTGCATGAAGAGTCAGTTGTGGGAAGAGAGCATTGGAAAACTGCATGGTTTAAAATCAGGAAAGGTGTGTATTAGGATTGTATCTTTGAGTATACTTAGTCCACATGCTGAGAAAATAGACAAACAGCATTCTTTGAAGAAGCATGTGGCATCAAGACAGAAGAAAGACATTAAAAACGTGATATGCAGATGACAAAATCTTGACGCTGAATGTGAGGAGAACACATGTGAATGTGTGTGAAATACTTGCTGGTAAATGTCAAGGATTTTAGTCTTTAGTATGGATTACAACTACATGTAAAGACTGAAACCCTCACAAGTGAACCAATAGGTAACGTCATGATAAAAAGAAAAAAAACGAACTTTTTCATCCTGTTTGGATCCGAAATTAGTGCTCATGGAATCAGCAGTCAGTAGATTGAAGGATGCATTGCTTTGGGTGAATTTCTGTGCCTGATCTCTTTAAAGTGATGAAAAGCAAGGATTCACCTTACCATGATATTTTCCTTTGCTTCATCTGCCTATGAAGAGTGGACATTGAATCAGGAAGACTGAAGAATTCATGCACTTAAATGGTGACACCGAAGGAGAACTTGAGAGTACCATGTAGTGCCAAAAAAGAGAAACCATTATACCTTGGAAGAAGTATAGCTAGAGTGCTCCTTAATGGTGAGGTTTGTGATATTTCATTTTATAAACTTTGCAACTGTTGAGGGAGAAGTCCGCCCCTAAACAAGGACACCATGTTTGGTAATGTACATTGTCAATGTACACGAGGAAGCCCATCACAAGATGGATTTCCATTGCTGCCAGAGTGGAATAAAAAAGTAGAATTGCTTTGAGGATGGCCTAAGTCTAGTGAGTGTTTCTATCTTTTGCACACAGTGCTGCAATTAATCCAGCACCTAACCAATCATCATGTGTAGCACTAACAATACACAATCTTCTGAACTTGAATGGTGTAATGGTGAACCTGGAGAGAAGGCTTTCCACTTACCCTTTTATATTGCCATCATTTCTAATTCTGGGACAATGGCATTTTAATCACTCAATTATTTAAGGAAACACATTTCTTTCTAAAATATATACCTCATACATCCTCTCTTTTGATTGTGCCTTTTCTTCGGAGTTCTAGTAGCACAGTGGTAAAGCACTTACCTGCTACTCCACCTCTCACCTGCTTTCTCAAGAGATAAAGAAATGATTCCAATGCTCCCTTAAAAGTCGTGGCCTACAGGGCAATTGTTTTCCACTCTGGAGACATGCTATGGATTTGAATAGACTGGATAGCAATCAGTTTGGTATTTGGGGTTGGACCATTGTTTTGTCATTCATGGTACCATCCATACAAAAAGTTTTAACAAGATTTAGTGAAATAAATATATGTGACCTTCTACTATGAACAAGGGTTATATATTTTGGAAGCTTTTCATATATTTTATACTCTGAAGTCTGTTTGCCAAATAATATTAAAGAGAGATATAATTGTATAAGCTTACATTATGTACTTTATGTATACTATTACCAAGTCCAGTCCACTATCTTTGGGCCTATGCCTCAACACATAATTTACATATGAAATTGTTTTTCTTATCTACACACTGTGTTGATTGGACCTACCTCAGTAGACTCATCTTGTGCGTATTCTTTTGTGCTTGGCTAGCTTTATTTAGCATAATTTCCTCCAACTCTTCCCAGGGACAATGTGTTTCCTGTGTTCATCACTATTTTTAAGGGATGTGTCGTTCTCCATTGTGTGTATGTGCTAGAGTTTTTTCAAGCACTAGTCTTGTGGTTGGCACACTGAAGCTCTTTCAGTGTGAGTGTGTGACCTTGGAGTAACATTAAAAATATTCGAGGGTTATCATTTCAGACCACGGTGATTTCATTTGCTTGGGAAAACATATTATAGACTCTTGAGTGATTCTAAAGTTGTTAGGAGGGACAGGGTTGGCTCTTTGGTCTCAAGATTTTGCTGACCCCTGAAGTAGAAATTTTGGTTGTGTCCTGTCTTTGTGATTGTGAATTGTGCTGCAATAAATATTGGAGCGCAGATGACTGGTTGTGGTCTATTTACTACTTCTTCTGGGTATATGCACAAAAGGGAGATTGGTGACTTGTAATGTTAACTCAATTTCCATTTGTCTTAGATAGTGCCAGATATAAAGTGGCTGTATATATCCACAAGATCACCAACAGTGCATGAGAATTCAGATCTTAGCACATTCTCACCAACATTTTTTGCTCTCTGACTTTTTGAACTAGTCTAAGACAGAATTATGAATGTGCACATTTTTTCATATATTTATTAGCCATTTGGGTTTCTTCTCTGGGGAAACGTCTCTTCAAGTCTTTTTTGCATCTCCTCAGCGGGCGCTCTGATTTTGTCTTGTTACAGGCTATTAGGGTATTGTATATTTTGATAATATGCCTTTTGTCTATAGCGTCATTGATAAAGATATTCAGTGTATGGGGATCTCTTACTATTTCCTAGGTGAAGTTTTCAATGCCCACAGTTATTTCTTCCATCCTTAGTCTATGCCACTTGTCAATTGCAGCTTCTTCTGTGTGTGTGCCCTTCCCTATTTCGATTAGCCTATATATTCCCTTTGTCAAAGTTCTGATGTGTGTCTAAAATCTTTCTATGATAGTCCTTTCAGTCTAAGATTTTACATGGAGGTCCATGATCCACTTTGAGCTTGCTCTTGTGCAGGGGTGAGGTAAGGATCTTGCTTCATTTTTCTCCATGTAGATATGCATTTTTTCCAGCACCACTTGTTGAAGGGGGCATCCACTTCCCACTTGTTATATTTTCAGTCCTTATCAAAGGTCAGTTTTCTATAGGTTGCCAGCTTTATTTCAGGATTTTCTGTTCTTTTCCATAGGCTTGAGTATCTTTTACTATACTAGTACAACTCTGTTTTGACCACTATGGCTATGTAGCATTTAGTCAGGTAAAGAAAGTCTTCCAACTTTGTATTTCTTCTTAGGGAGTTTTATGATAATTCTAGGTTTCTTCCCTTTCCATGTGAACTTAGATGTTAGTTTTTAAATTTCTTTAAAGAAGCTTGTTGTATCTGTATTGTTATAGTGTTAAACTTATATAGTGCCTTGGATAGGGTTGACATCTTTACTATAGTAGTGTTTACTATAGCATGTCTTCTGATTCATGAGCATATTCTTCCATTTGTGGAGGTCATTTCTTGTAGTAGTGTTGATTTCTTGTAGTAGTGTTCTTGTAGTTTTCCTCATACAGATCTCTTGTTTTATTGGTAAGTTATATCCATAGGTATTTCAATTTGTGCTTGACTCTTGTGAAGGAACCACCTTCTTGATCTCCTCTTTCATGATCTTGTCCAATTATATAGAAATCCAATAGACTTCTGTTTGCTAAACTTCTATCCAGTCACTCTTTCACATTCCTCTATCACTGCCACCACTCTTGTTGTTTAGGTTTTGGAGATTTCATTGTATAGAATCATGTCATATGTATATCCACTTCCTCCTTCCCCAAATGTCTCTAATGTCTCTTCATTGCCTTATGTTGTTAGCAAGGACCTCTAGTATGGTGCTGAATAAGAGTGGGGACAAGGGGCATCCTTGTCTGCTCCCCTTTATCATTGGAATTATTTTAATATTCTCTCCATTGGCTATGATACTGGCTGTTGGTTTTTCACAGATAGCTTAACTTGAGGAATTCTCCTTCATTTCTTCTTGTTAAGTGTGTTAATTGGGACTGGGTGATGGATGTTGTCAAATGCATTGTTCTACATCTATTGATAATAGCATGAGATTCTCCTTTTTCTTCTTAATATGATGAAAGATGTTGTTGGCTTCTGCATATTGATGCACCCCGCATCCCGGGAATGAGTCTCACTTGATCGTGATGGATGATTAGTTTCCTATACTTTTGGCCAATAAAACAATACTGGCCAATATTTTGTTAAATATTTTACATCTATTTTTTATTGCTCTGTAGTTTTCTGTTCTGGTGGGATTCTGGCCTATTTGGGATAACAGTGTTGCACTGGCTTCATAGAATGAAGTTGGGAGTTTACCCCATTTTTGAATGTTCTGGAATAGTTTGTGTATAATACGTATCAGATTTCCCCTGAATGCTTGGTAGAATTCTCCTGTGAAGCCATCTGGCTTGGGAGCATTTTTGCTGGTAGTTTCTTGATAACCATATCTATCTTTCTATTCTTTTGGATCTATTGAGATTCTTGACTAATTTCTGGAATAATCTAAGAGAGAATTTTTTCCAAGTATTTGTCCATGTCTTCCACATTGTTGAATTCATTGAAGTACATATTTTCATATAAGTTCGTAATTATAATTTTTATTTCCTTAGAATCTATTGTGATTTTCCCTGATTTATCCCCAGCTTGAGTATTGATGCTTGCTCATTTCGGTCTTTGGTTGGATTTGTCAGCAACCTATCCATTCTCTAAATCCTTTCAAAGAACCTGCTTGTCTGATGCACTGCTTTCTTGTCTTTCCATTCCATTATCTCCACCCATATTTTTATTATTTACTTTCTTTTGCTATTATAGGAATTGTTTTGTTGAACCTATTCTACTTGCTGAAGATTTTTTGATAGCATATCAGCCAAAAGTCTCTCTTGAGAGGAATTTCTTCATTGTTTCAGATTTTTCTAGCCCAAAGCACAAAATACTAATTCAAAATTTGATAATCCAGTGTTCATAGTATCCCCTTTAATCTGTCAACAATACCTTATGGAAATCACTTCACCTTCAGATGTCTTGAGCATTCAACTCACAGGCTGTAGCTTATATTTTCAGAACCCTCTTTGCAGTCATGCCCTAAACCCATTTGTAAATCCAATTTTAATGAATGAAGAGAAATTGGTTTACAAGCTCTCTATTTTAATACTTTCCCATAATTTTGCTATCAATCAGAAGTCTGTGTAAACAAAGTAGAATCAGATCCTAAATTAAATTCTAAAAACAATCAAGTTCTATCCTCATCTAACTTATCTTCATACTTGTCTATTCAATTGATACCAAGTATGGTCTTAGGCCTCTGATTGCCTCAATCCAAGGCCAGGCTTTGTGTCATCTGATTTGACCTTCCATCAGCCATTTTCCCCTAAGCAGTAAGATCTCTGAGATATTCAAGGGGCGATTTAATCTCTGAGCTCAATATATACATTAATCACATTTATATTCATCATTTTAAACAGGAATAATAAAAGACAACAACCAAAGAAAATGATCAAAAGTTTAACTTCCCTTAGAATATCCAGAAAGCAACATGAAAAACTGCATGACCCTATCTGACATCTGGCTATCCAAAGAGGAAAAGCTACCATGAGGTAGGGTTTGAAAAAGTACCCACATTCCATCTCTATGATGTGTTTAGCCATTATCCCCCTCCCAATGTATAATAACATGTGAGTCTTGGTTGACTAGAGGAACAAATCCAGAGACATTCATATAAATATAAATAGCTTTGAGAAAACATCCCAGCCCAGTTCAGATCTAGCCCAAAAGTTTGATATTATTCCATATGTCCAACACCAATGTGAAAATTCCTCTTCAGACTCACTCAACATATCCAGTGACACCAAATGCAGGAAAATCACAGACCAGTGGGTGGAAAACCTTATGGATCCAGTGGTGGTATAAATATTTCAGCACTACCATGGCTCTCCATGTGATTCCCCCAGCGCTAGGACTCTAGTGTAGTTCTTTGTGTCTTGTCAGCAGGAAGATGAAACAGAGTGTCTGGGTTCCGCCTCCAGCAAGTCATTTACCTCTTCCAAACATCAAAATGAGGTTGTCAAGCCGTGACCTTATTGATAGGCTAGACACCATCTCTTTGAAAGTTGACAGGAATTATGTAACTATCACATGTGGATGGGCTGACACGTTTCAACTCTATGGTTAGCTGCCCAATACATAACTCACTGAACAAGCAGGGATCATTAAAGATAGGACAGTGAAACAGGAATTCTATGAGTGAAAGAGATATGACTATAAATGAGGGAATCCCCAAATAAAGCTGGAATTGCTCTGGGCAGAACACAATTTCATAGTATATATTTTTGCTTATAGATGAGTATCGAGCAACTTATTCTGAGTTAGTGCACCCAGTGGCATCACCTGAAAAGGATCTCTCTGGTCACAGTAATTTTTTTTTTTTTTTTTTGTAAAAGCAGTTTCTCACAAACTTACTTTTCCTGAAGGCCGATTTAAGAGAATAGTGTGCAGGTGTGAAAGTTTGTGTCCTACTCAGGGAAAAAATGACCACACGTGATAGGGGTGACTAGAAGAGAATGCATTGTTTTGTATTTCAAGGTTTTAGTGACTGTCCACATTCTTTGGCCTGTGGCATTCTTCCTTGATATCAAAGCTAGCAAAGTTGCATCTGTCTGACCATTTACTCCAAAGTCTAATGTTCTTTGACTATAGTTAGGGAAATTTCTCTGCTTTTAAGTATTAATTTAATTAGATTGGGACCACTCATATAATACAGAATACTTCTTCCCATGCCAAAGTCCTTAATATTAATCACATATTCAGAAATTTATTATGCCATATAACCAAAATAGCTAAACTCATTACCATAAAATGCATTCTCTGACTGACTTTATATAGTGTTGCTGAGACTGAAATATTAATGGGAATCTCATCTTTGTCCTATTCAATGCTTATCTTTACCATTAACCTACCTTTTATGAATACACATTGTATGACAAAATTATGATACTATAGCTTGGTTCTTAGGAATTTATTATTATTATTTATCACTACCATATTTCAAGGCATCTTAAATATAGTTGAAATGCAGTTATCATCAATATCTTATTTCACCCATTATAACAACTCACTTGTAAGCCATGCTGAGACTGTTTTTCTCCTCTTCCAGCTATTTCTATGGACATAGTGTAGGAGAATCAGAAGTACAGTCTATACAATTTTCTCCACACTTGCATTTTGTTCTGCTTTGACTCAAAACAGGATAAAATATTTCCAACTTATTATGATCTGCTTCTGCTTAAATTTGGGATTTTAAATTTACTGCTACAGCACAACATAATTTTTTTTTTTAAGGCATCACTGCCCTGGTGGTGGGAGTAGGAGGCCCAACCTTTGCTCCTGTGAGCGGGACTTGAACCTCCAACCCAGTGGGCCGCAGTCCCGCGCACAACCACTACGCCACTGGGGCTCAGCTCACAACATAATTTTTAATGATCAGTTTCATATATTGGAGACTTACAGTAAATTTCATCCAGGTCAATTGTAAAACTGTTGCCTTATTTTTCATCCCAGCATATGAGCTGAGTTGCTATTTCTGTATGTAGAATACATTGCTTCCACAACCAAAAGAAGTCTATAAAATATAAATATGGTATAAAGCACATAAATATTTGTATTCCAATATAGATGCAATATCTACATATACTTCCAAACAATGGATTTTAAATGGAGTTCCCAGGATATGTTCAGAATTCATCTATTTAATCTTAAATCCAGTTTTAATTAGGCTTCCAGCATATTGGCCCCTAACATTAACATTGTCAAAATTGGATGAACTCAGAAAGATAATGTATCATTGTTATTTTCTGTAGTATATGTGGTGGTCCAGATACTTTTAAATATATTAGGACAGAAGGTTAATGTGGGTTTGAGTTAAAGCAGTAAATTAATAATTTGTCCTTATGTCCTGTGTTGTCTATAGAAGCAAAACCAATGAAATCCCTTGACAATCCACTGAGCATACAGTGGTGGCAGAAATGGATCAAATATACCAACAATCGTGATTTTAGTGTAGGAGCAGATAGTGTTTCATTCTGTTGCTCACAGGGTCTCTTGAAATCAAAATAGACTTGACTGCATATCATAGCAACATATATAGAGAAAGTGGTTCAAGCCCTTAAAAATGCAATTAAGAGACTAAGTCTACTATGATTCAAGTTGTGGGTCAGATATTAAGTTGATGTTTTGTCCTGCCTGGGGCAGTAAGATAATCTCCTGTCAACTTGCAAAGGGGAGGAGTTCAGCCTATCAATCAATTGGCAGCTTGATTACATCATTTGGAGATGCTACTCTCTTCTTTGTCTTCCTGCTCACAAGACACGTCAACCTATACTAATGAAACCAGAGCTATGGAACTGAATGTATTAGTTCAGGTAAACTAGACAAACCAATTTATTGATTTATATCATATCATATCATATCATATCATATCATGTCATCATATCATATTATATTATATTATTAATACATATACAGTCTGTTTTCTTGAGGAGTGATGTTGGCAAATGAAAATGAGTCAGCCGTGTGTCTTTTAGGTCTACTCTTCACCATTTCCCCAAGCATGAAAAAGCGCTGTCTTGGAGGGTAAAAAAGTTCCAGAAGCTTCATCCAGCATTTGCCATTTGAATCAGTGTCACTTTATAGCCCAAGGCAAATATAAGTGTTTTTCTATTTGCTAAAAATCTGAGTGTTTTGTTTTCTCTTTTTAGACAATTATCATAGCATATACTGTGTATTGTGTTATATTATCTTTTCTTTTTAAAAAAAATCATTTTATTGGGGATCATACAGCTCTTATAATCCACACACACACACTTCTCTTATGTCAAGCACATTTGTACATGTGTTGCCATCATCATTTCCAGAGCACCCTCTTTCTACTTGGACTCTTGGTACAAGCTCCTCATTTTCTCCCTCTTTCCTCATCCTTCCTCCCCGATGAACGCTTGACCATTTAAAATTTATTATTATTTTTTTCCTCTCTTGTCCTGACCTGTGTCTCGCTTCACTTTCCTGCCATCTCTCCCTCTGGGAGGGAAATATATGTAGATCATTGTGATTAGTTCTTTCTTTCTTTCTCCCATTTTCTCTTACTCTCTTAGTATCATTATTCTCATTATTATGCCTAAGGGATTTTCTTATCCTGGATTCACTGTGTTTCCAGCTCTTTTGTGTTCCTATGTACATATTCTGATATAAGTCAGATTTATAAGATAGAATTGGGGCCATGGTATTCGCAGGGGGTGGGGGAGGTAACATTAGAGAACTAGAGGGAATTTGTACGTTTATTCAGTGCTATATTGTATCCTGACTTTTCCTTGTGACTCTTCTGTAAGGGGATGCTGTTCAATTGTCTACAGATGAGCTTTGGGTTTCCACTCTGCACTACCCTAATTCACATTGATATGATTTTTTGCTCTTGGTCTTTGATGCCTGATATCTGACACCATCAACTCCTCATGATCACACTGGCTGATGTGCTCCTTTGAGTATGCTGCTTCTCAGCTAGATGTCCACTTTTTTATCTTCAAGCTTTTAAGACCCTACACACTATATTTTTGATAGATTGCCACCATCAGTTTTCTTCACCACATTTGTTATGTTCCCATTTCATCTTCAGTGATCTCGTCAGGAAGCTGAGCATCAAAGAATGTCAGGTTATTAGAATCAAGTTTTCTTGTGTTGAGTAAAGGTCCAATGTCCATCTGCTACTTTGGTTCTTAAATGATAAATATATGTGTATTGATATTATTTCCCTATCATTAAATAAAGCTACATTTACATATTTAAATGCCCATATTTAGACCTCTATAAATACTTTTTGCCTTCTAGTTCTTACTTCTATTTCTTTTTACTTTCCTCTTGTCCCATCATCATCTTGGGCCTTCATTTCGGTTTCTAATTCCTCTCAGTTACATTTCCCTTGATCACATTCTGTAAAGCAACTTAGGCCCTCCTCACATTGATTTTAGATCATATGTTGGTCCCTTGTATCTGGGTTTGTTAATAACCACTTCCTTTCCCCTGCTTTCCCCTCTTCCATGTATGCAGAACCATTAGTCCAGTTGTTTTCTCCCATGGTTTGTTTATCTTGCCTAACTTTTCTAGAGAGATATATAATGGAAATAAGCATAAAAGTGAAGCAGAGCAAAACAAGACAACAAATGACAACAAAACAATAAAAATAGAAAAGACTATAAATAATTCCAGTCTTTTTTTTAACCTTTAGGAGTATTTTCTAGTCCAATCTGATGGGATGCCATGCCCTGACCCCAAAGTCTATATTGAGTGTTTATTGCTTTGCTCCCCTTGCTGCTCTGTTACACACCCTTCATGTTTCACCCATTGTGGTGACATTTTTCTTTCCATGACTCAGTCTCATTGAAATAATAGGTTCCTGATCTAAAGACAGATAAAACTCTCTGAAGTGAGCCAAGAATTTTGACTTTTTCTTGGGGCAAATGTCTTCATTTTCTTGTTGTTTTAGCTTCTTGATTTATTATTGCTAAATATTTTTTTACCGTGATGCCATACTCTATTCAGCATCCTTTTTACTCCTAGTAGGTCAAGACCATTCCTGCACTTCCAATCCAGTGTGCTATGGTAATTAAAACTTCTAGGGTTTTGACTTTTAAGTCTCTACATAACTTTAAGGGACTACATAATTTAGACTCTTAATTGGTCTAATTCTCTACCCACCTCTCCTACCATCATTCTTTCACAAGAGAGATAGCATTTAGTATTTTACCAATGCTAGTACTTCTTTCAGTAGCACATTTCTGATACTCTAATGAAAGGACCTCTTGGTCCTTTCATGGCATGTGATTATTTGGTGGGTCTTCTGGTCTCACATAATATACTCTGTCCAGTTTAGCTCTCAAAAATGTCTTTATTTTCTGTTAGATTCCAGAAAAATTATTCTGTCTTTTCCACATTTCTAATGTACATAAGAACAACATATCTGTCTCATCCATCTAAGTTGTCACCAGTGTATTGAGTGAAATCTCTTGTTCTAGGAAAATGTCCTCATATCAGTAAATTTTTTATTTAAACAAGTTTTGTCATTTGTCCTTCTTGATCAAACCACTCAAAATCTAACACAATAGCATGCTTTTGGCTTAGCTGATCATGTTATGAAGTTCTTACAAGAAACGAAATGAATCATCTCATTCCTTTCCTATTAGGACCAAAAAGTTTTGATCTAAGTAGTACATACACTTAGCCCCACTTATCTTCCTGACATCTAGAAATAGAAATAGGAATGAATCTTAAACTGCATCATTGTCTTTTCAATGATTTGGTTTTGCAGCACCTTCTTGTACAATATAAATGTTAGATGCTCTTAGAGTAAGTTGAGCCATCACAGACTGGACTGAGTATCCAGACACAGGGTATGGTGAAAACTCTCAGGAGTACCCATTCTCCCCTTTCTTGTTCCAAAATTCCCACTTTTCAGGACCCTTACTCAGTTTAAGACAACTCTCTTGATTTAGGATTCAAATGCAAGTGGAGTTTGCTTCTTTTCCATATCATCAATTTTACTACTTACCTGTATCTGCTCCTCTATAGCAGGATATAATGTCTCTAAACTTACAAAAAAGGCTGTGTGAACTGTTACTGTACTTATTGATGTCCTTGTTAACTATTTGTAAATGTATGAATATCTACTCTCTGCATAGGGTGTTAATGTAACTTAGTAGTTACTACACAACTTTTCTATTTTTATAGGCACTTTCTCACAAAATCTTACAAAACCTCAACTAACTGCAAGATCAACTCTATTCCCATTTGTTAAGTTAAGAAAATTCATTCAACTTTGGTGACAGCTTATGTCTTGGACTGTCACACTCATTCAGAAATAACTGCACCCAACCTATCACCAGGAAGGAGACCTGGTGGCACTATCAGGTAAGCATTGGACTGCTATTCACAAGGTCCACTGTTCAAAATCACTAACCTTTCCATGAAAGAAAGATGAAGTTACCCATTCCATTAAAGATTTCAGTCTCATAAGTCCTGTATGGGATTACTATTAATTGGAAGTGACTCAAACACAGTGGGATTTTGTGGTTGGCCACTGAGCATATTTACTATTTCAATTACTAGATGATTAGATATATCTTTGTTTTATCCCTTCTGGAACTAGTTGAACGACTTGGATTCTTTTCCAAATAGAGGATAGGATGGGTCTAGATGTAAAAGAAATTAAATGGGGAAAATGTGTATGAGAAAATCTGAAATATTGATGCACAATTTACTTCTGTGATAGAGAAAAACAAGAAGTAGGAATAGAAAAACTTAGAAACTATAATTAGACTAAGTATATGTAGATTACTTAAACACAAAAATGGTGTGGTATTTCAGCTATAATATTTTCTGTGAACATATTTATTTAATGGTTTAGGGAACTGAGGTATTTTACATAAAACAAATATTTTGAAAATGCATAGCAATTACCTTCAAATAGCTGCAAGTTTGTCATGTGTGATATTTGGACTGGGATTTTCCAGCTTATTTTAAGTCATTCTTATGACTGACTAGATCCTAGTGTTGACAGAATGAGGTTTCCATGAAACAGCAGGAAGATTATGTGACCAAGACCCTTATCGACTAAGACTTGATTTGGTTAACTACATTAGGGTTGGTGAAGAATTCAAAATGCTTGCAAAGGTTGTCATTCTTATGAATAGATTAGAAGTCAACTATTTTCTTTACCCAATGGAACATAATCTGCTCATCTTATTATGGGATTAATGTGATTGCTTATATGGTAAAAGCTGGAGTCTAAAATGCAAACTTTTCTGTAGCACCCTCACCTGGAGGAGAGGACAGCACTGTGTGACAGAAAAATGACAGATCAACACTTCCATACTATTTCCCAGGAGCATAGACATGGTAGCTGTCAGAGCATGCCTTGGGAAAATCAGGCAGATGGACAAAGGTTTTACGTCTAGAACATATTGTTCTCTAAGAGAAGAGCAAAATGGCATTTTACAAGTAAAAGGAAATATTTAGAAAATGCATGCCAATGATCTTCAAATACCCTCCAGTTGGTCATGCATAGTGTTTGCACTGGGTTTTCAGCTGACTCTGAAGTGCTTCTTAGGATCATGGACATTTCCAGGGACCCACTTTTTGCTGAATTATGTCAAACAAGCTTTACAGGTACTGCTGTGACTCTTCAGTTATGAAATGTAATATCTATGAAATGAAATTCAAATTCATATGAAACTGCAGGGTCTTTGGACAAAAGCTGTGCTGTAAAAGTCACAAAACTAATTCACATGCATGTGTATATTGGGGTAAGAGATAAACTAGTAAAATCATTTATATTTTCCAAATGTTTTATTTAAAATTTGCAAATACATTGATTATTGAGCTAAATTAGCTTTCAATGTGTGAATAGATAAATCTTAGAATGTTGAAATTATTAGCCCTAATTGCCATTGGGTAAGAATTGCCAAATTCATGCAATGTATTCTGAACTTCCCAAGTGCAACGTCTCAAACACAAAGCTTAGTACTTTTCTCACACTCTACTTTTCCACTATGTTCTAATATTCACTGAAATGGCAACACAGAACTTACACACAGTATTCATGATTGAAGGGTTTGTTATGGAAGTGAACAGACTATAATACAAGTGAGAAGAAATATGCGGGATATACTGGTTTTTCAGCGCTGCTACAAAGTTCCTTCTTGGCTGCTAAGAAATGCTCGACGAGCATGCCACTCTCTGTAAGCCTCAACCCGAAGGCGTTTGAGTCAAGCTTTTGGAGACAGCAAACCCAGTCTCCTGAACTAAGTGTCCAAAGGCCACGCCCACTCCAGTAAACTACAACCAAAAGGCACTCAAGTCCACTTCGATGGATCAGCAAGTCTAGTTTGCCGAATTGTCCCAGAGCTCTGGCTCCATGGCTGGAAATTCTATCAGTTTCCTGCTGTGGCTCCTGGTGGTGATGATCCTCTGATGTAATGGATGTCTTCTGCATTTCAGAGGTTCACTGGGCAGGGATCTTAGGGTCAGAGGACATATTCCACTCCCTTGTTTCACAAGGGATCATTTTTATACTCAGAAGGATGGAATTCCAATTTCTTTCTCTTACTACTATCTAGGAATTGACAGGTGTTTATAATTCTTTTTATTTTTATGTAGTACTCCAGCAGAAGAATCTAGGTTTATAGAGAAATCACTGTACTGCTCAGCATGCCAGATACCCACACTGGGTCTCATTACAATTTCTTAATTATAATGACATAGAGTAGAATTAATTTTAAAAGACTTTCCAGATATTTTTTCTAATGAACATGTAAACAGTTTTCATCCTTTTCAAATTTAACTGCTGTATTAAATTGAAACTATCATCTGTTCAGTATACTCTGTGCTCTTTATTTATTTGCCCGATCAACTCTTTTCCTATGTCAGTAGTATATAGTTTTGATTGTGTGTAGTAAAGATGACAACTGATTATCAAAAGATAAAAAAAGGGCTGCTTCTAATGTTCCAACTTCCATGTTCAGAACATGGGAGACATTATGTCTTTATTTTAACAAATGCTCTATCTTGCAATGAATCATGCTCACTAATGGATGAAAAACAAATACTTATTGTGATAACATAAACTACATCATAACACACAGGCCAGTTAGAAAAAGTCCCCATCTCCATATGTGTATCTTTCTTATGCTCAACAACCAAATTTAAATAAAATAACAAAAATGAAATTGGATTTTATGAAAATGCAGCGTCACTCCAAATCAATTCAATCTAAGATCAAAATGCAAACTTTTTGAGGATAAGTCTGAGGCAATAGTCCAGTTATGTGTAGATGGATATTATTGAATTTGTGACTATTTCTTATCTCCCCAGGAGAATTAGTATTGAATGCTGCCTATCTCAAATACCAATCAATGCTCTAAACTACTAAAAGCAAGTCAAGGTTACATGATTTTCTTTTTTTAATAGTGCAGTTTGCTGGATTGCTCTGCATTGATTTACTCTACTTGGAAAATTGAGAAAAGCTCCATTACTTTGCAGACATTTTGGTATATTAGCGAAATCATACATTCTAAGAGAAGAAGTATTTAACAAGATCTTCATATATTAAGTTCAAGAAATAATAGAATCTTTAAAATATATATGATGTCTGTTGTTGTTTCATTTAAATGATTATTATAGTTTGGAAAAAGATAGAAAACAGATTTTAATATAAATTGCTATTCCAATGAATTGATTTTTAAACTCTGAAAACACTTATTTAAAGAAAATTATGAATTAGATAATACAGCACAGGGTAATCAACATTGTAAAAATTCATGTAAACTTATTAAGTCAGAAACTAGAAAGATACTTTTCTACACTACTTTTTCCCATTTCCCATATAACCAAGTCATAAATTCTACTTCTAAATATTTATTTTCAAATATTCTGCTGCACATAAAGTTGATTAGCTCTGGGATTCTGGGATCACAAGGAAATAATATTTTTGTGGGGGTCTTTATATTTGGAAGAAATTCCTCACAAAACTTACTCAAGCCATATTTCCTATCATGTTGAATGTTTGTGAATGCTGAAAACAGTGTCCTACATAACCTGATCACAATATCATGGGCACATCTACAACAGAAATAAGAAAAATACCTGGTTCCGGGTGGTACAGAGACATAAAAGAGGATGTTTAGCAAGGAGTTCAAGAGATAAGAGAATGTTTTGAAACTGATTGGGATAGCAATTGTATAATAATACTTGATGTGGTTGAACTATAGAATAATAAGATATGGATAGCAGCTTCCAATAAAATGGTTTTGGGAATGGAATAAAGTTCTAAATTCAAATCCCTAAGAAATATAGGTCCCGAGCATATAATCCAAAAGCACTGAGCTATATGTATAAGAATAAGGCATATGTGTTGAAGGAAGGTTGATCAACAAGCCTTGGAATTCCACAGGGGCTAGTCTACCCTGCTGTACAGGAGAGCTCTGAGTCAGCATCCCCTCTCTGGAGGGTGTTTTAGTAGTTGCCAAGAAGAATAAACAAATCTGTTTGGGAAGAAGTACTACCAAAGTGGTTCTCAGAAACCATTATTTTGGTATTTTGTCTCAAATAATTTGGATGTGCTATCAGTGGAAATTAGTCCCTGCAAAAAGTTACAAGGCTATCATGCTTCATAATGTAGAGGATTAGTGAAAATGAGAAAGATGCTCAAAGGGATGATTGACAAAGAATTTACAACAATGGGCTCATACTTTGGTTAGATAGATAGGTGATGATAGCGGTAATGATGATGATGATGAAGATCGATAGATAGATGTTGTATAGATAGGTGATGATAGATAGATAGACATACTTATATACATAGTGCATGACTGGACAATATTCTGTTCTTTTGTTCATTAAGTTGTTTTTAGTCTGAATCAATGCCAAGAAAAGTAATAATAACAAAATACTAAACCAGCAAATCAACTTCCATAAGGTTTTCAGGTCCTGATAAGCTTCTTTCTTCCCTTTCCTTTCTTTCTATCTTCCCTCATTTCTTCCTTCCACCATCCCAGCTTCTCCTCTTAATTAATCCCTTTAATTAAATCAGAGTTTTTATACAAGTTTGAACAGTTCACAACTTATCAAAAGCAACTACAAAAATTTTGTGTCTATCTACTCTTGCTCGGTACAATATTTTCATTGCCATTAGCACCATTAGCCACACGATTTTCCTACACTTTTTCACTGGTAAACTGTTCTTCAGAAATTTATAGATTTTCTTGTCCTTTTTATAAAAGGTCATGCAACAGTTGGCCATTTGTGATCAATGCTTATTTCCCAGGATACTATCTTCAAATCATCAATATTGCAGCATGCTAAATCCACTTCTCAATTTTGATGACCCAAGAGAGAAGGATAATTCTGCCTCATGAGGTTTCCAATTTTGAGATTTCAATGAAAGTATGAACAATTATTGGGATCAAACTGGCATACATTTGGTTAGCAGCTAGATATGCCACTGTCAACATGGTTGATGTATCATGGTAATCTGCTCTTTTTATATATGAAAATTGATTGGCATAATACACACTTAAGACAGATATTGGGTTCATTGATACAGCAAAGAAAATTATATTATGAAATGATATTCTATCTAAAAGTACAGTGGTTAAGTTTTCAAATATGTATTTTTTGGAAACACCAGTCAATTCATATTATGTAAATTATTTGAAAGTTAGTGGCTCAAAACAGCAAAGTTATACCTTTGAAAAATCCGGAGATTAAAATCTGCCATCAAGGTACTTGGGTTCTTCTGGATAGGCTTAGTGAGTATTTTCCCCTGCCCCTCAGCTTCCCAGGTTGTTGCATATCCTTTTGCCATATACCTGTGTCTCAAATTTCCCTTTTCCCTTCTATTCCCTTCATCCTTATATGATTGATGCCAAATACAATATCATAGTTGATTTTATGCAAAAATAGAAAATTATCACATCAGTTCATAGAAGGAAGAATGACTGTCAAAGTATGTGATAACGTAACTGCTAAAGCATTGGTCCCACCAAATTGACACACTTTTAACCATCATATCCAGCAGTACTCTTGTCTTACACCTCAGCATTTATGACTGTTAAAGATGGGTGATGACAGAAGACAGTTTATTTTTACTAATGTTGTAAATGTGAAATTCTGGATAACAATATAGGTAATAAGTGGGGAATAGTTGCATAAATATTTGAGACCCATGCTTAATCATATATTACATCATCTACCAATCAATAATTTAAACACATCTACAAAGACTCTTTTTCCAAATGATGTCATCCTCCTACATTCCCTGAGTAAAGGCATGGAAACAATAATTTGAACTACTATTTAACACACTATTGTTTCATTAAAATTAATCATTTTTTCTAAAATTGCTAGTAATACTCCACAGGCCATTTTCTAAATTGCATAAAGTACATTTGTGCAAACTATTGTAATATAGATTAATTAATTTAATATCTAATTATACTATTTATGCTATTTATTGTGAATTAAGTGAAAGTTTACAGAGAAGAATATTAGTTTCATATCCTACAACTCATAAACCCTCCCAATGTCATGAACTGGTTCCATCATACTTTGTCTGTCTTTTGTGGGATGCTGTCTTCTTTTTATGCATGTTAACACTTGCTTATGCAGTTGCCTATTATTTAATACTACATAATGTTCCATTTTGTGTAGGTATAAAAGTTCATTTATTCACTCTTCTATTAATGGACATTTAAGTTGCTTCCATTAACGATATTTTGAATAATCCTGTGATTAACATTGATATGCACTGATATGTCCTGGCTGTGTATTTTATTTCTTTAGTATATATCAGGAAGAGCGATTTTGAGAAAGTTACATATCACTTTGTGCAGTATACCATTTTTCTGTCCCACCAGCAGTTGAGAAAGGTCCCTTTATATATATTACCTCTAGCATTAGTTGGCTCTGTTTTCACTTAAATTCTGCTGTTACGATCATCCATGAAAAAACAATGAGCCTCATACATACCACAAACTCAGTTTTAAGTTAACAACAACAACAACAACAAAAATCAAACAGAAGAAAAAATGGATGACTAAATCCTCCTAAAATGAAGACACTTGTGTGCATAAGACAACTTCAGCAAAAGAATTAAAAGAAAACAAACCTATTAGACAATCAGATGGTTAAAGTTTATTGTCCAACCTGGCCAATAAACACATGTGAGGTTAATTGAAGGGCAGAGAGATAAATGGCTCAGTGAGCCTCGCCTTCCTAGTTCTCAGGTCTCTTGCTCTCTGATGGTCCAACCCTGGTGTAGCTCCCTTAAGCCAGTTCCCTGCTTCAGCTTGCAAGGCTCACTTCCTGCAAGTCATCCCTGAGGATGAGCACATTGACTTATTCTGATTTAGCCCTGGGTGCTGAGCAGCCACATGGAGACTCCTGCCAGGGTCGAGGCACCTACACATTCACTGATTCAGCTTTCTCCCTGCCATCAGCATCATGGCATGCATTTTGGGAGAATGAGGAGGGCTTTGTGGATTGGTGTTGGACTTGTGGACTTGGAGAGCACTGGATTAGGATGTTTTCTTGATGTGCACCTAGCCTTTATATAAAACTCTATCTTATACATATGAGTTTTTGTGGATCTGTTTCTCTAATGCACGCAGACTAACACATTATGGTACTAGGAGGGGTGTTCTGGAGAAACAGATCATCAGAAGGAGATTAGATATTTGTTTTATCTCTCCCAAGTGGTAATTTTTCTTCTTGTGCTAGCCAGAGATCAGATAACTCCACACTGTTTATTCATTTTTTTTGTATGGAAAAATATGGGAAGTATGAAAATAGAAAGTTTATAAATCCACTTGATTTCAGCCATTAAAATTTGATCTTCAGATGGGTTTAGAAAAGAAAGAAAGCTTTGAAAAGATATGTCCCATCCATTGCTTTTGAATACTCAGAAACTCCTTTGCCAGAAGCCGGAAAAAATCTGAAACCACTAAGAGAACTCTTCTCTGGGACTGAATGTTAAAGGAAATCTGTGAGCAGGCTGAGATACTTGCTAAGTGACCACCTATACCTACTTGCTGAGTGGAAGTGGGAGAAATGAAGCAATATAGAGATGGGTTGAGTTTGGCCACTGACACCTGCAAACTCAGTTTATGGGGGAGGGAAGAGAAGATGAGAGTGAGGTGACTGGACTAAAGTTCATGACCTATCATGAGGGAGCTAGGATTGTTGAGTTTGGGTGAGTCCGTGGTCTAAGGGCAAAGTGACCAGTGGGCACCCTGTGAAGACTGAGTGAGGCAGCCCATGTTGAGTTGCTCATAGCCTTACCAAATAAAGAGATTTTTTTTGTCTGGAACCTATGAATATTGCTGGTTACTTTATGGATTGCCAGTCCGGATTTGACTTCATTTATGGATGATATTTACAGAGTTCCAACTGGAATGACAAATCTTCATGATGAAAAAATGACCGTCTCCTCAGAACACTGGATTGATGTAAGTGGACAGTGCAGACATTGGATTCCCCAAAATGGGGGGATAAAGGTATGAAATGGTTAACCTACAAACTCATTGGTGGGGGAATATTTAAATAGAATTCCAGGATTAAGGTGTTGGTGTTACTTAACTGCAATTGTGAGGCTAAAGAATTGCCTATAGGTGTCAAGTTGGCAAGGGGTGTATTGAGATAGAAAAAGTGTATTGTGCCAACCTGGCCAATGAACACTTATGGAGTTTATGGAAAGGCAGAGAGATACATGTCTCTGTGAGTCTTGCCTTTCTAATTCTTGGGTTTCTTGTGTTCAAATGGTTGGACCAGGGTGCAGCTTGCCTTAACCAGCTCCCTTCTTCCGTTACAAGGCTTACTTCCTGAAAGACATCCCTGAGGAAAAGCCACAGGGACTTATCCTGATTTAGTCCTGGGTGCTGTAGCAGCCACGTGGAGAACCCTGTCAGTGCTGACATGCTTACATGTGTATTCACTCAGTCGGCTTGCCACTTGCATTTGGTGTCAGTTTATTTGGTGAGATGGAGGGGGAATTTATGCATTGGTGTAAGACAAATGGGCTAATGTTGGACTTGTGTTCTTGGAGAGCACCAGAACAGGATGTTTTCTTGATGTACACTTAACCTTTATATAACACTTTCTCTGATATATATGATTTTCTGTGGATTTGTTTTTCTGATGTACCCAGAATAGCACAGGCTAGGTGGACTAGAGAATTAAAGCCAGAGACACTCACATATGTCTGAGAGTGCTTTATATCAAGAGGTAATTATATATCAGGAAAGCATCCTCATCATGTGCAGATCAAAACCATAAATTTGATACTATTCCATAAATCCAATACTGATCCATAAATTGTCTTTCAGACTCATGCAACCACATGCAATGATTCAAAATGCAGGAAGAGCAGAGGGTGGTTGATACAACGTCTTGTGGCTCAAATGGTGATGGAGGCACCACAGAGCTGCACAGGTCTCAGCGTGGCTAGTGAGCAAGAAGATGAAGGCAGAGAGAGAGAAACAGTGGCCTGCCTCCAGGGCACCATGTATATTGGGTGGCATCTCCAAATGAGTTCATCGAGCTGTGACCTGGTTGACAGGCTAACCTTCACTCTTTTCTACTTACAGATGTCATATCAATCTACAAATTCTAACTATCACACCAACACATCGGGATACTTTTTTTGGCAACAACGTATCAGAAATTAGACTGATATATAAAATCTGTAGAAAACATTGCAACCGCCACTAGTAATAGACAAAATATTAAAACAGGAAGAGGATATGAACATACATATCATCAGAAAAAAGATTTACCCTAGATCCCATGTGAAATTGTGGGTTCAAAATACTATTATTATGTTTGGTAAGAGTCAGCAGCAGATTAAATATATCTTACAATTAGCATATATGGCATATAAGCTATAAGGAAAATAGATATCAATTAAATAATTTTATGTACTGAATAAACCTTTACTGAATCCATTTTCTTTAGGATTTCTATTTTCCTTTTCAATATATCTGACATTAATTCCTATCAGAATTTTGAAGATATTCATAGAGATGACTCATAAAGACTGACAAAAATATAAAAATCTCAGACATACAAAGCATAAGTTTAACAAGTAAATAGCATAGTAAAATAGCAGAACGCAAATCTGAGAATATATTCCTTGTGTGTAAAAGTTATGATTAAACTGACTTAAAGTGATGATTTGAGAAATACAGCTAAGGTTCAGCAATATACATCAAAATATACAATATACAAAATGGCATCCTCTACAAATATACAAAAGCATAACAGGTTTGTAATGTAAATTGTTAGTGATATTAAAATTGCCCCATGCTGACCAAATAGTTTGTGTTTGCTGTTTAGTGTACCTACACTTGATTTAAAGTAATACTTAGATTTTAAATAAATTAATTAACCCTATTACTTTCTTGGTTTTGTTCAGCACCATTAAACTAAAGCAATCAAATCACCCCTGTTGAATCCTTGAGAAGATACATTTAAAGGTCTTCAACTGTAAGCAAATAAAGCAAAGCCCACTGGATAGGCAGGATCAGAAGAGTTAGGTTCTTACAGGGATATACATGAACAACTGGTAGTTGGTTAACCATTTAAATGTATTTTAAATATAGGCCATCATATTAAGATGCTCTATAGCTATTTGGTTAATATTTTAGGCTGCCATAGCAAAATGTTAATGAACACAAATTTACTGCTTCACTGTTGTGGACTATGTTGTTCTCAGGTGCAGTCCAGGCATTTTGACTCAGGACAGAACTATGTACCGTAGGCAGAAAAGCCACCCAGCCCTGGCCTTCCTGACGGTGTTCAAATTTCGTGCCAACGTGGAAGCTATAGGATCACTCCAGCAAGTTGAAGGGATTCCTGCTTTTCATTAATATAACAAGCATGATTGCGAGAGTCAGATCCTTCCTGATAACATGTCCAAAATGAAGCAAAGTTCATCATCCTAAATATATAGGAAAATTCTGGCTATGCTTCTTTCAAGACACACTCTGGTGGTCCATAGCACTTTTAAGATTCTTTGTCAGTATCATATTTCTAATGCATGGATTCTTCGACAACCTCCCCTTTCAATGTCCATTTTTTACATGCATATAAGGCAATTTAAAATACTATGGTTTGGAGCATGCATACTTTAGTCCTCAAAATAAACTCATTGGTTTTCAATATTTTAGATAGATCTTGTGAAGTGGATTTACTCAATATGGTGTATGTTTTGATATGACAGTTTCTTCCATGAGTATTGATTGTGGATCCAAAGAAGACAAAATCTTTGAGAATGGCAATCTTTATTTATTATAATATTCCTTATTAGTCTAGCAATGAATACTTTCACTTTATTTACACTGACTTGTAATTCATACTGAAGTCTCAAACATTGATCTTCAACTGCTTCAAATCCTCTTCACTTTCAGTAATCAGTTTGTTAATAAGCCTTCCTCAATCATAAATCTTCATATTATTTTGGTTTTTAATTTTAAGAAAGAATATCAGCTTTTAAAATTTTAACTTTTAAAATTATTTATCAAGTTATATGTTCAGCACAGAGATTAAATAAGTACATAGTGAGCATACAACACTGATGCATCCCTCCCTTATTTTAAACAATATAGCATTCATTTGTTTTGTTCATACTGTTGCCTTTTAATTCATGTCCAGGTTTCCCATGAGCACAATGAAGTGTTCAAGAATTCCCATTCTTCTCAATGCTATCTATATTTGGCTATAATCCACACGGTCAATAAAAAAATAAGCATATTTGTATTTCCCACTTTAGTCAAGTTTCATCTTACATCAGCCACAATGTCCCTCATGACAAATCATCTTCTGAATCCAGCTTAAATTATTGCATTTCCTTGTCAAAGTAGTAATGCAGCTATTGTCAAATGATCTTCAGCAAAATTTCGCTGGCATGCAATATTAACCATATGATTCAATCATTTACTCATAATACTGGGTATTCTGTCTTTGGAAGATGCTGAAAAATAAGGACCTTTTGCAGTCAAATGAGCAAGTGAACGTCTCCCAAATTTCTTGGTATAAGTGAGTGAGTGCTTCCAGTGCTTCATCAGGGTTGAACATTTCTATTGGCATGACTTCAAGTTCTGGAACCTCCCCTTTGTCTAAGACTTTCATTGTAGTTTTGACATCTTCCTTCAGTAAAACCAGTTCTGATCATAGGCTACTTCTTGAAATGTTTGACCTAGAAAAGTTAATCTTTGTACAAGATTTCTGTTTATTTCTTAAATCTTTATAGAACGCTTTCTTCATCATTAAATGCTTTGTCAAGGAAGATTTTCAATATTATAACTCTGCACTTAATTTTTTCCTTAATTATTTTTAAAATACTTAACTTTCTAATCTCAAACTGCCTACTGCATTTTTGCCCTACTCTTTTATTTCATGATTTCTTCCAACTTTCTATACTTGTTATACACAGATTAAATAAGTATAGTGAGAGCATGTAACACTAATGCATCCTCCCCTGGTTTTAAACCATGTAGTATTCCTTTACTTTGCACACTCTGTTGCCTTTTAATTAATGTTCAGGTTTTCTTTCTATACTTTTCGCATTTTATACTTGTATTCCAATTTTCTATACATGTCAAAGCAAGTGCAGAGTCTCCTCTGACATCCATTTTGATTTTTTTTCTTTCTTTCCTGTCTTTTCATAATCTTTTGCTTTCTTTGCCTATAATATTATTTTTATTTAGATCATTTTATTTATCATTTTATTTAAATGTAGTGATGAAGATATTGGTTTCTACCAACTTAGTTAGAAAACAATAAAACATTCACACATGTGGATTGATAATTATTAGTGAATGCATTTCAAATGTTGGAAATAAAAGAGAAAGGAAGCATAATTGGGAAAGGATGACTTTTTTGAGGAAAAATAGAACTGAAGAACTCATGATAAAATTCGCAAGATCAATCACTTTTTCATAACAAATACCATTACCTAATATCATAAATGGTACTAAAATATGTGAACTTCACCAGGAGGAATACATAGGAGTCAAATGAACTACCTTTGTGGGAAGAGAAAACATTCCATACACCAATTGTATCAAGCACATTTGTACATATGTTGCCATCATTATTTCCAAAACATTTCTTTCTATGTGAGCTCTTGGTATAATTGCCTCTTTATCTCAATTCCCTCTTCACCATTCCACCTTAATGAACCCTTGATCAAATATATACTGTTATTATTTTTGTGTGTCTTACACTGTCCAGTTTCCCTTTACCCATGTTTCTGTTATTTGTCCCCTTTGTGGGGTTGGAGTGATGGTGGCTATATATCCAACCTTGTGATGGGTTCCCCTTTGCCCCATCCTCATGATATTGCTTCTCTCACTACTATCCCTGAAGGGATTATCTGTACCAATATGTGATCTCTGGTGTAGCCAGATTTGTATGGCGGATTGGGTCATGGCAATGGAGGAGAACTAGATGAATGATGTGTGTTTCATTCGTGCTATACTCCACCTCGGTTGAATCATCTGTGTGGTCATCCCAAGTTCTTTGGACCCTTTTTCATGATTATTCGATGAGTCTAATCTATTTTGAAATATATGAAATTCAAGTGGACTATACTCAATTTCATCTTATTCTCTCACAGATTTGTTTTAAGTTTCTTGAGTTTCAGCCTGTCCTGGAGCAATTGATGAATCAACAAGAGCAACTGGTAATCTGTTTCACAGTCAGACTCTGGTTTCATTTTGACTACTGATATTGAGATTTTCCAACATCTCTTCTCACACAGGTAGTTAATTCAATTCCTATGTATTCCTCCTGTTGAAGTTTACATATTTCAGTACCATTTGCAGTATTAAAAAAGGGTCTTTGTTATGAAGAAGTGATCGGTCTTACAAATTTTATCATGAGTTCTTCAGTTTTATTTTTCCTCAACAAAGTCATTCTTTCCAACTATGCTTCCTTCCTCTTTTATTTACAACATTTGAATTGCATTTGTTAATAATTATCAGCTAATGTGTTTGAATGGTTTGTCAATTTCTGACAAAATAAGTTGTGAAAATTCAATTTTTCATCACTACATTAATAAATTTCAACTATAATTATAGCAACTGGATTACCTGGTATGGGTATAGATCTCACTATATCTCAGTCAGCAAGTTACTTTAAGTTAGATCTTATCGAATTTATTTTTCATGATGAGTGTGAAAACCATTTCTCATGAATTTGCATTTCTGGTGTAGTAAATCTTGTGATTCCCTTAATGAAAATGAGCTTATCAAACTTTATGTATTCCATTGATCTCATGATGTCTTCCAATTATCCTAAATTCATTCTTTGTGCATTCCATGTTCCAATTATTAGTAAAGAGTTACCGATTTCATTTTGAGTCTGCCCTATCAGCAAATGAAGACCCAAAAATCATTTCTCCTTTTACATTATTACGGACTCTATTGAAATGGCAGCCACATCCGAATCATATTTTGAATGTCTTCCAGCACAAGGGGTCCATTTTTCATTGTTATATCTGAAATCACTCTGCAGCTATTCATGAACTTTCTAGTATCTGATAATTTTCTATTGCTACTCATATTGTTTACAGTGGCTTATCCGTCAGTAATGGATAGCCTATCCAATCATACTCACCTTGGATGTCCCCTCTGATAAATGAAAGACAGGTAACAAAGTTTGCAGCATCACATCCATACACAGTCCACCACAGTCAGAATTGACAGGCAAGAGTAGTACATTTATTAAATACTTCAAGGTTAAAATATATGCTCTAAATTTAACTCTATTAACGAACACTCTTCATTATCAAACACATTTTCTCAAGGTTCTACTCTAAGAAATATTGTCATTAAATATGGAATAATAAATAAATAATAAATAATATTGTCTAATTACATTTGAACTCAGTAATCTCATGTTGACTCTCAGTAGGCACAGTATTGTATAGACTGTCTTGGCTGGGTTTGCACTTACATGACTGAGCAGGATTGCAGAGTTCACAGAATCTGATCACACCTGATAATAGGACCTAGCAGTTTTGTTAAATTTATAATGAGATTATGTGTAAGATTTTATATGGCTTCTTCCTCTGAAAAGGGAACCAATTCTTTCTTCTTTTCCTATGCTTCATCTGGAAGCTCTGCTGAAATCTATTCACTTGCGGTGACCCTGCTAGCACTTGGAATATAGCATCCCAACTCACAGCAACACACACGCCATCACACTGCTACTGGCTGGTAGATCAAGGGTGAAAAATCTTATTCATTGTTGGGATGAATTGTTAAATAATAAAATATTAAATGAGGGGAACAGACTTTTTCAGGGATAGTGCCAGGGGATGGGCTCCTCAATTCCAAGGGTACTGGGGATGTGACTGATGAAGGAGCTGATTTCTGGGAAGGGAGTTAACCCTGCTGACATGCATCAAGTGAAGTATGTGAAAGTGAAGCTTTGAGAGCTTCATTTTCTGATGGGGCACCAGTAAAGGTTAAAAAAAAAACAGTTGAAAAAATATTCTAATGATCAGAAATTGGAATGTGTGAAGTGTGTATTTAGGAAAAATGGTGGTGGTCAAAAATGTAATGGAATTCTTGAAGATTGTTATCTTGCTTATCAGTGAGCTGAAATTGATTTATAGTGGCCATTTTAAGTCAGGAATCATGATTTACTAAACCTGCAATGACACAATCAAGAGTAATGCCCAGGAGTAATTATTAGAACGAAAGTGGGTAAGCCCATCATGAAATACAATGTTGTTTGTGACAGGATTCTATCTATCTGGCTTCAATAAAACCCAATCAATATGACCATTTTTCAAGTTTATGCATCAACAACAAAAGTTAGTGATAGAATGCTTGAAGAATTAAATCACTGATTTCAGCCTGGAACTGATCCAACAACTGATGACGATGCATTGCTAGCTATTAGTGATTGGAATACAAATGTTGAAAAGAATGAGGAGGCTGAGCCCCAATGGCATAGTGGTTGAGTGTGGGACTGCGGCCCTTTGGCTTGCCAGTTCAAATCCAACAGCAGCTCTCTGGGAGCAAGGCTGGGTAGCTCCCACAACCAGAGTGCAGTGACGCCGCTCTCCCCCCCCCCAATAAAAAAGTAAAGAAAGAGGAAAGAATAGTAGTTGGAAAATATAGATTGGGTGAATAAAAAGAAGCTGGAAACTGCATGAAAGAATTCTTGCAAAACCAAAGGTTTGTTCACAGTGAATTTTTCAGCAGTAAGATACAAGGTGACTATACACATTGGCTTTCTCAGATGTAATACACACAAAAAATTGACTACATATGTGGGAAGAGATAATGATAAAGTTCAATATTAGCAGTTAAAACCAAACCAGAATACCTCTAGAAACTGTGTCATGATCACCATAAGAAAAAAAATACACTAGCCCATTGTTTCAACTACAATATCAATTTGTCTTATCAGGAATGTCCTGCTTTTTGTTGCTTCTCTAATATACCAGCCATAATTTCCTTTTCTAGAAACTGGTTTCTTCTGACAATATGTCTGAAGTAAATGAGACAAAGTCTTGCCATATTTCTTCCATGGAGCATTCTTTGAATTCTAAGAAAAAAAAATTATTCCTTTGATAGTTCATAGTAATTTTGTATATTCTTCACCAGCACTGTATGTCAAATGCATCAAACTTTGTTTCTTCCTTCTTATTCAATATTCAACTTGCACATGTATAAGATGCAATTAGAAATGTCAGGAGTTTCTTCTCACACACATCATTCATCAAAGAAATAGCCTTTGATACTATAATGCGGTATTCTTTTTTCAAATAGAATGCATAATTTCAGCACTTGATAGTGTTTCCATAAGCATGGATTGTGGACCCAAGCAAGACGAAATCCATAACAACCTCCATGTTATCTTACATATCATTATGTTCTCCATCGATCAATGTGTGAGGTCGGGGGTCTTCTTTAATTTGAGTTGTAAACCATACTAAAGACTGCATCTTCATCAGCAGGCACTTCGAGTCCTCCTCATTCTCTGCAAGCAAGATTGTGCCATCTGTATATGTAAGATTAATACAAGTTCCTTTAATCTTGATGATACATTCATATACTATAATGCAGTTTTCTGATTACTCACTCAATCTACAGATTGAAACGTATGCTGAGAAAACACAATTCTCATACCCAACTTTCCTGATTTTAAAGCATGCAGTATTTACCTTTTCGGTGCACATACTTGCTTTTTGAAACACATGAGAACAACGAGTTAGTCTGGAATTGCTGTTCTACTCATGGCCACACACAGTCTGTCACTGTGGTAGATATTAAAGCAGTTTTAACATTAGATGGAGAGAGCATCTTCTTTACCTAGGTCACAGTCTTTCTATTGAAAGGAATTTTACTAGGAAATGTGGTTGCCTTTGTGGAAAGGTTTATATCTTCTTGTTGATCTTTTTTGCACTTTTGCCAAAAGTCTTTCATATTCCATACTGAACCATGTCTCCAATGTCCTGGTGTGTTTCTTGCTGAACATGCTCAACTTTGGCTCTGCCACCACAATCCTGTCCTAAATCTCATGTCATCCGACTCTGTCTCACCAGCCTCTGTCCCTCCTGCCTCCTGTCCTCCAAGTTTATCTTCCTGTTGCATGATTTTCAACGCTGATAACATATGGGAAGGAAGAGTTGCCACTTTTATTTTTGACCTACTCACTGTCACATGATGATTTACCAGCTTTTACAACTGTGAGCCATTTTCTTGGTATACTTTTCTTTATATACACACATATGTGTCACTTGATTTTCTCTCTAAAAAACCAGCCTAGCACTTAATCCTAAAAATATCATGACTTATTATATCATTAGCAGTTTGTAAATAGAGCTATTAAGAAATAAGTATACTAAAGAACAAATATTTTTAAACTTTCACTTTGAAAAAGGTGAAAACTAGCTTGCATTACCTCAAGAATGAATATCCATGGCACCATCACACTTCACATAGAAAAGAGAAGCATGTAGCTGGGCTTTCAAAAGAACAATGTGTCAGCTTCCTAATTAATTATCATAAGTCTGCTTGTGTTATAAACACAGCAAAGATGCTCTTCTGTGTCTACAGTAGGAATAGTCTGTGATGCTTTTATCACATACATGTAATTATTCAGGAATATGACCTACCTCCTGTGACATAGGGAAGACATCACCTTCATTGGAAGAACCATTCCCTTGCTGAGCAGTTTTGTGTGCATGAATAAATGAAGCAATCCTTGTGGGTTTTAGCACATCATGAAGTATTAATAAGCATTTATCTCATAATTTTGTGAAGCTGTTAACTATATTTTTTGGTGGCATATAACAGAAACTCAGTAGATGTAAGGGAGCTTCAAAAGTGCATAGATACTTTTCTTACCTATCCATTCCATTTTCTATAGCATTTGTAATGCTTCAATCCACATATTTAATGAGCAGTATTTATTGATTCATTAATTATCATGTAGCAAAATCAAGACGTGAAGAATATATCATATACTCACATATATGCCCATGTTTTTATTCTATTTCCATATAGATGCCATATGATTTGTGGATGTCTTTAAAGACTAATCCTTAGAGAGAGCCATCATGCTTGGTCAAGAGGAGAGGCGATAAGGTGGATTCACACAGTAGTTGTCAGGATGGACTCACACATGGGAATAATGGTGAGGATCATGCATGCAGAAGGATGCATCCTTCTGTTATGCAGAAGGTCTGAGCTGACTCTACAGCACCTCACAATGACAGACTATCTATGTATAAACTATATTTGTCTGAAGGTAGAGACACTAGCTGCGTGCATTCCATTCTGCTGGAAATATTTTCATTTATATAACTTTTTGTGACTATGCAAAACCTTCAAAAAGTTTTGGGGGGAATCCATTATTTTTAATACCAGTTTCATGAATCCCTGTATTTTTGACACCATTTAAAGATAATTAAAAAGAAAGTTATTCTCACAGATATCCACTTCAAGCTTTTAATTATCAATGCATTAACAGATTTCTAATGAGATAAATACATAGTTAGCAAAGGAGACAGTCATGTGTAATTATTCACATTAGAAAGTCTCCCAAGTCCATTTTGATACTAGCCACTCTATTTACTGCAGAATCAAACACTAATTAGTCCTCTGTTATCATCACAAATATTGTTCATTTGAGTTCATTATCAACACTGTGTACCATCTATTTGAAGGTTTTTTTTTTTTTGAGTATTTTACACTTCACCAAGCATGATGATCTTCTGTGGGACTGACTTATTCTGATGACATGTGCACAGTGTTTGAAACAAAATCTGGATTCTTAGGAGCATTAGGATGTACTTTTTCTGAGCCTGGTCTGTGCATTCTTCTTGCAGTCTATGGTCTATTCAACAATATTGGCCATGATAATACTTCAAAAGTCTCGGTATTTCAGTTTTCTTTATAAATTTTTAATCACTCGCATGAAAATGAAGCAGTTGAAAGAATTTAATAAGGTGCAGCTTAGTCCACAAAGTGAATTATTTTCTCATTAACAGTTATTAATTGACTGGAGACACAGTGTGAGAATTGTGCCTGATTTGACCCCCTACAGTTGGTCAAAACACAGAGTTTCATAGAGCAATGCCCAAGGAATCCTGAAAATAGGCTTCTGAGTAAAAAGGGCAGGGCATGGCACCTCATCTGATCTGATGTCTTCCCCCCAAAAAATAGTCATAAGGGTCAGCCAAGAGACCTGGGACTATTCACAAGGTTGTGGGTTTTTCTTCTCATGCCTACCTACATAAAATAGATGGAATTGTTTATAATCCCATGGAGAAATCAATGGGACTGATGGTTCCCAGGGACATCTCAGAGGAGGAGATGGGGAAAAAGGAGGACAGGGAGCCAAGAAACCAGAGACAAGGAAACAAAAAGAAATCTAAAACCAGTGGTGCAGAGGCTATAAATTGTCTGGTGGGGTAACATTTGTGGATGAGTTCGATCAATTGAAAAGTGTCTGAGAGGAATTACTGAGAGATAAATGATAAGTAAGTGGGGCATAATGATAAATGATAAATGATAGTGGGGCATAATGAAAGAAAAAAGAATAAGAGCAATATATAGATATATACATATATAACTCTAGGAATATAAATATGTGAATATATGATTATATAAATATAGGTGTATCTGCCTATGCATGTGTGTTAATCCAGGTAGACTAGAGAAACAAATCCATAAACATGCACATATTTATAAGGGAGAGGTTTATATACAAGAAGAATGGAACATTGAGAAAGCATCCCACCAATTCCAATCTAAGGTCATAAGTCTGATATGAGCCCATATGTCTGAATCCAATCTATAGAGTCTCCTTCTGACTCTTGAAGCACATGCAATGACACTAGGGCAATCACAGGCCAGTGGGTACAGAATCTTGTACGGATATCCAATGGCAGTGGAAACATCCCTATATTAGCCCATATGTCTGCTACCAGTCTATAAAGTCTTCTTCAAACTCATAAAGCACATGTTTTTGAAGCCAGTATCATTGTAAACATCTCAGTGCTGTCAGGGGTCTGCAAGCGGCTCTTCCAGCTTCAGAGATCTGATTGCATGCAAGTGGCTTTTCTGGCTCAGGGCACTAGGGTATTTCCATGTGACTTCTCCTCAGGGATGTCTCGAGGAAATAAGTTTTGTCATTAGAGAGTCTTCAAGGAAGTGTTGTCAGTGCAAAGCCTCCAAGGAAGTGAACTGAGAGAATGTCTCCCATATCCAAGAAGGAATTACACATTTCCCAGAAAGTGGCCTGCACAGATGCCTCCTTGGTTATCTCGAGATTAACAAACTAGACTCTACCCCTAGACTCAATCCTCAAATGGATGCCAAAGTAGGTGACTGCCACACCAACTATTGTTGTATTTTTTTCTACAAATCTAAAATCAATTTGAAATAAAATATTTATCAGAAACATTTTAATGGATACTTCTATATATATGTGTGTGTATGTATATATATATATTGTGTATAGTATATACATTCAATGCAATAAATCCCTAAACTAAAGTGATGGGACACCCCATGACGTGGAAAGAACAGAAAACCATTTTGCTTATTGAAGTTAGTTTAATCTCATTTGAGTTTTTTTTTTTTTGGGGGGGGGGGATCACTGTCCTCTGGTGGTCATCGGAGCTACCCCATACTGCTCTTGAGAGCTGCCGCTGGATTTGAACCACCAAGCCCATGGGTGCAGTCCCACACTCAACCACTTAAGCCACCGGGGCTCAGGCCCCTCATTTGCGTTTTAAGCACATCCTCTTGAGCACAATCAAAGAGAGTATAAACAGAAGGACCTCCAAAGTGATGATTGAAAATGTTCTTTAAAATAACATAGCAACTTTGTCTTTAAGGTAGATTAGCAACACCTAATCTGAACTCTAATCAAAAAACAATTAGTTCTTATAAACTGGCCTTGCTCGATAAGTAAGATGTCAACTAAGCCCATATCAGTAAAGGATGCCAGCCTCCATGATTCAAGGATTGTAAGGAATATAATTAAAAACCACAGAGGAAATGCTATCGGAGCTCTAATTGTGAAATTTCAGTTTCAGAATTTTATGGATGACAGTGGAAGTCTAAAATACATTTGTAAGATCTATGTAAACTCAATGTTTTCTCTCTTAACATAACTGAGAAATAGAAATAGCCTGGTTATCAAACAGAGAATATTATAGATACAGATATAGATTAAAATGAAAACATCTGATATGAATGCTTAAAACTTTAACTTTAAGTCTTCTTTATGACATATCTTGAGTTTCCTCTGATGTTTAATATTGAGTTTTCTTTTGTGTTACTTCTTTTAGTCTGCAGACTAGAGAAACAAATTCATAGACACACATATGGATATAAAAAGGGAAAGGATTATATAAAAGAGGAATGGAATATTGAGAAACATCCTAAACCAGTCCAGTCCAAGGTCATAATTTTTATATTAACCCAAATATCCAATACCAATCTTTAAAGTCTCCTTTTGACTCACTAAGCACGTGTAATGACTCCAGGACAATCACTTGTCAGTGGATACAGAGTTTTGTGTATCCAGTGGCGGTAGAAGCATCCCGGCGCTGGCAGAGGTCTCCCCATGGCTTCTCCATTTCCAGGGATCAGGTTCCATCAACAGTACTCATTGGCGGTAGAAGCATCTCAGCACTGGCAGGGGTTTCTCTGTGGCTTTTCCAGCTTCAGAGGTCTGTTTCCATCAAGGTAAGCCCATGTAGCTCCTCCTTTAGTCCATCCAGTTCCTGAGACTCAAGGTCTATGTTGCCATCTTGGCTTGTCAGTTGAGCACCTCCAAGAGACTGAGTCAAATCTCTCTACTCCAAGTGGGAAATACTGCAAGACTTCCCAGAATACTCTGGGGAAAGCCATGTCCACAAAGAAGTCTCATTGGCTATCTCCAACCTGACAGGTTAAACTCCACCCCTACACTCCCAATCATGAAAGTGACATCAAGTACATGACCGCCACAGCTTTCAAAAGAAGTTTGTCATTGTTGAATTTTGTCATTGTTGGTAGCATTCTTCACTCTATGTTCTTTATTTTCTATGTATTTTGGTATATGAAACACAGAATGGGTGAATTATGGAATCTTGGAGAGTAAGACAGAGGTGGATGTGGGTATAATATCATGCTATTAACAATAATTACAAAAATGAAGAAAACAATTTAAACAAAATTTGAAAAAATTGTACAACATTCTTCATATAAGTGAGGTGTTGAACTACATGATATCTGGACTCAGACAAAATAAAATTTTGTTTGCTTTTCTAAAATGGAGGCTACTGATTTTTCTACTTAATTAAACATTTATTTATATTCATGAGAATTATGTATATTTACTCCTTTTCCTGATTATATCAAATGGTATTCACAGGTTGTGTATCTTACCATCATTTATCATATAAGTATTATCCTTAGGAAATTTAACTCTCTGGAAATTTACCAGGTTATAGAAAGAAAAGCAATACTAAGTAAACAAATTATATGTTATCTTAATTTTACATTTCTCTATAATGAGTTGTGACACTTATTAACTTAAATTAACACTCAATCTTTTTTTTCACAGTTCCCTTAAATCAAGAATCTATTTAGAGCTTAGCTACATTTCCTTATTAAAGCTTCAATTCATATGTTGACCAGGTTCTTATATTGGTTGCTGGTTATAGCAAATCTATTCATGCTTTTGCATGTTACATGATAAATTCAGACCAGACTGTAAAGCAGAGGTCTCCGCATTTAGAGTAGTCATGGATCAAATACTATTCTCAACAAGAAGCCTGCCATTCCTTGCTGTATGTCCCCTCTAAGCTACTCACATTTGGGCTATTAACTTTTATAAAGCCAGCAGAAGTCTCTCCTTTTAATCCATCTCCAATTGGAGAAGATAAAATATTAAATTATGAAAATTAATCATGGGAGTATTAGCTCATTGCCATTTTCAGGTCATGTAATTTATGAAAGTATTGAGTATTCTATAACATCCACAGATTTATTTAGTCCTTAATCTGAGAGAGGAAGTGTGCCTATATGTGAACATCAAGCAGTAGGAGGACAAAGAAGCCGTTTATAATTCAGTCAAACACAAATACTAAAGGGGAAAAAAAGAAAGTACTTTCTCTATGTCATCTACATTTGTACTCCTGACTTTTATTTGAATGATTTTTGTGTTAAATATCATCTCATTTATGCAGTTTCCAGACCTGAGAATATCAGAAGTGTCAAATTCAGAAAAGAGAGCAGCAGAATATGAAAAACTTATGAACTAACAAATACACCAAGGTAAAAATAAAAGTTCTTATAAATAAAAAATAGCTTAGCTGCTCGGCATTTTAGCAATGTGATGACGCAACCTTTAGAATTAAATAAGCTTGGTGGTAGGTTGAGAATTTCTATAGGGCAAGGATATAGAAATAACAAAATGATTAAGCTTCAGGTATATGTTCTTAGTTCTAGGCTATAACACCCGTTGACAAGATGTGTGATCTTCATTTATTATACATGCTTAGTGGCATTGATTGGAGCAGTTTATGAGGATGGCTATTATACTGAAGCAGACTACCTGCAGAAGCCAGATCTAGAACATGCCCTGTTTGATGTGACTACAAGAGTGATCAAGGAAACAATCTAAATTCCATGGAGAGGAATAAGGATAATAATTCCTCCTCTGGAAAAAAAATACGTGAATTAAAATTAAATAATTTAGAAGGTGTGGTTGTTTTTGTTATTAGATAACATTGAGTCAGTTCACATTGATAGCAACCCTATGTACAACAGAAAGGAAAACACACAGATTCATGATCTTCACAACTATTCTTACGTTAGAGTCTATTGTTGCAACTGCTATTCCAGTCCATCTCATAGAGGGTCTTCCTTTTATCTCTGACCCTCAATTTTATTGATCCTGAAGTGCCTTTTCAGGAATTAATCTCTCCTGACAACATGCACGAAATATATAAGGTGAAACCTCACATCCTTTGATTATAAAGAATATTCTGGCTGTACCTCTTGCTAAACAGGTAGGCATATGTTTTGGGCTATGTATTACACTCTCAATATTCTTTATGTGTGCCATATTTCAATGTACTTCACATACATATGAAGCAACTGAAAATACCCTGGCTTTGACCAGACAGACCGTAGCCCCTGACCTAATCTCTGTTAATCTGAGAAGATGGAGAATGAAGGGGTAGAGTCTAGCCTGTCAATCAGGTCACAGCCTAATGATGCCTCCTTGTAGGTGTGACTTTTGCATGTGGATTCTGGGAACGTTCTACCTTTTTTTTCTGGAGGAGGGAAACACAGCCCTCTCTGCTTCATGTTCCTGTTGAAGAGCTATGTGTTGTCCCTTACCAGGACTCAGATGTTGCAACTACTACTAAATCCTCAAGACTTTTCACCCAGGAGTCTGTAATCTTCTTGCATTCTGCAACCTTGCATGTGCCTGAGTCTAAGGAAGAATTTATAGATGAGAATCAAGTCAGTGTGCTAACATCAGACTTATAGACTTGTTCTGGACTGAGCGGAGATGTTTTCATGCTATACAATTTCTCTGTGCTATAAAACTCTCTTTCACGCATACATGAGTGTTCCTGGATTTATTTCTCTAGTAACCTCATTCTAACAGTGTCCCTAAAATAGCCTCCTTGTTATTCAATAGCTGAAAGGTATCTTGTGTAACAGATGTATCCAGTACAATGTGATGGCTGAGCTCTTCACTGCTATTTCCATGAACATAGTTTGCAGGTCAAAGAATTATTAAATCATTGTCAACTTTAATCTTTTCTTTGTGCACTAGTGTAGTTATGAGGATTTTGTTCTTCTTTACATTGAGATGTAACCATACTGAAGGCTGTAATCCTTAATCTCCATCAACTGCTTCAAATCCTCCCCAATTGTAGTAAGGAAGGGTGTGTTAACTTTATCAAAGATTGTTTATAAGCCTTTCTCCAATTAAGTTAGCATATTCTTCTTCATATAATACAGTGCTTTATTATTTTATAAGCATACAGATTGAGTAAGTGTGATGAAAGTATACAAACCTGAAGAATATTTAAATCAGGTAGTATTCATTTATTTTATTCACACAACCACCTCTTCATCCAAGTATAGGTTCTGTATGAGGAAAATCAAATGTTCTAAAATTCCTTGTCTTCTCCTGACTGTCCATAGTTTGTTTTAATCCACAGAGTTGAATGCACTTTCATAATTAAAAAAAACACAAAAATCTTTTTGGTCTTTTCTGCTATTAGTCAAGATCTATTTAATATCAGCAATAATATTCCTTGTTCTATGTCCTATTCTGAATTCAACCTGAAACTTTGAGAATGCCTAGTCAATGCACTACAATAAATGTTATGGAATGATCCTCAGGAAAATTGTACTTGCATTTGATAACAATGATGCTGTTCTAAGATTTGTGCAATGTGCTGGGTCACTGTTTTCTGAATTGTTTGTAAATAGGTATCTCTTCTACTCAGTTGGCCAAGTAACTGCTTTCAAATTTCTTGGAACTGAAAAGTGTGCTTCCAGCGCTTCATCAACTTGTTAAAATATTCCATCAGGTATGCCATCCATTTCTGGATCACTGCTTTTAGCCAATGCTTTAAGTGTACCTTGGAATTTGTCCTTCAATAGCATTGATTCTTGCTCATCTCCTACCACTCAAAATGGTGAAATGTCAACTAGTTCTTTTTGGTGCACTGATTCTATTCTTTTCATGTCTCCTGCATCATCCAATACTTTTTTCCCCAAAGAATCTTTCAATATTCTTTTAAAATTGTTTTCAATATTGTTGCATAGGCTTGAAGTTTCAGCTATAATGAGCTTCTTCTTCTGCTAGCACTACAACTTTACCCATTTCATTATAATAACATACTTTGTGGTGTGGAGCATTTCTGATATTGTCCATTCAGCCCTTTAACTTAATCATTTCATTTAAGTGCCTTCACTACTCTCTGATAAAGAACGTTTAAGTCTCTTCTGACATCCATTTTGATATCTTCTTTACTTCATGTCTTTTAAATAACCTTTTGTGTTCTTCGTGTATGATGGTGTCAATGTCATCCTTCTCAGGTCTTCAATTTTTCATTTTAAAATCACTAAAACTTTTACTTTGTAATTGAAACAGCACATGTTTAAAGGAAAATAAAGAAAAAGAAAAGATAAATGACAATATTAAAATAGACCTGATACAAAAACATATGTCCAGAAAAGTATGTGAAATATTGAAAACTAGAAAAAATCCAAAATGTGTTAAGTGGCAGATCCAATAACCAGGTACCATACGGTAATCAAATTTCATCTGCCGTAATGAAATTTACAATAGTCTCTGCCCGAAATACAAGTTACTTACATTCCTTGAATGTGGTATAAGTAGGTCGGCCAGAGGCTTAATATATAGGAAATTTGTTGCTGGTGGACTTGGGGATTTCACTGTTATCCATAGCCTTCTACAAATGAGGAGAGCATCCTAAACTTGATGCCTAAATGGAACCATGTTCAAACCATGTCTGAGACTGATTTCCTTTTTCCTGACATCATCTCCAAGGATTAGAGAACCTTGTCCCTAGGATGTTGCATCTTCCAGGATAAGCATGCTGTACAAGATGATGGTTAGACAGAAGCTCATCGAACAGGTTATGAGGATTGATCTGTTTCAAAAACACTTTTTTTTCTTCTTGAACTCTTTGAAATCAGCTCCCCTTTATCCATGCCCTCCCTCATTCTTCCCTTCAGGAACCCTTATAGCAATTGTTATATAGTATTTTTATTATTCTATTTTTGTTATTAGGTATATGAATATATGGCCATATCTTATCCCATTCAATATATCCATTCACCTTTGTGGCAGTCATGTGCTTAGGTTAATTTTATAATTGAAATGTAGGGGTAGAAAGTCATTGAGTAGCTGACACATTATGGTACCGAGAGTGGGGTACAAACCCACGCAGACACTAGCCCATTGGATCATAGTGTGTTAGTCTGGATAGACTAGAGGAACAAATTTCAGTGACACGCATATAGGTATAAGGAAAGGGTTTACATACAAAAGAAATGTGACACTAAGAAGGCATCCCAATCCAGTCCAGTGCAAATTCATAAGTCCAACATTAACCCATGTGCCCGAAGTTAGTCTATAATGTCTGCTTCTGACTCAGGAAGTCACAGGTCAGGGGATGCAGAATTCTGGCGCTGGCAGGGGTCTCCCCATGGCTCCTCGCTTCCAGGGCTCAGGTCCATCAACAGCATGCCACTCCCGCTTCAGAGGTCTGTCTTCATCAGGGCAAAGCCATGTGGTCTCTCCACTGGCTCCTCCGACTTTTCGGAGGCTGCATGTTGTCTTTTCTGTGATTAATCATCTCTGAAACTAACTCCCAACAACTGGGGAAGATCGCTTGTCATCTTCACGGGGGAAATACCGTGAGATTTCCCAGGAGTCTCAGGTGAAAGCCATGCCCACACAGAGGTACCTCATCAGCTACTCAATGGCTTTCTCCTGATTAACAGGCCAGACTCCACCCCTAAATTTCAATTATAAAATTAAGATAAACACATGACTGCCACAACTTCCAATTATGTTATCCCCTTACCCTTGAGTGAAATTATACAGTCATCATTGATATCAGCTCCCCCATTCCCACCTCCCATTGTTTTACTCCTCAGGGAATCATTGCTCATGTTGCTGTTCCTGAGGGGTCATACGTTTGGGGCATTCCTGTATCTAAAGATATTAATTATACTTAGGAACAAATGTAGGTCTAACAGTATCAAACCTGAACCTTAATAGTAAGGGTAGGACAGATTAAAAACTAGAATGCAGTTATGTGTTTCATCAGTGCAATACTACACCCTGAATTGCATACAAACACAAACACATACACACACACACACACACACATACACACACACCTGGGGCCCCTCTAAGAAGGCTTGTCTTACAGGTGGACTTTGGATCTCCACTTTGTCCGCATTCCGTCACATCAATTTGATTGCTAGCTTTTAACGTCTGAAATCTATTCCTGTTGAAATCTCAGGATCACAGAGGCTAGTGTGCTTCTTCCATGTGGAATTTGTTGCCTTGTTGCTTGTTGGCCACTTGTTTGACTAAGACCCTCAGATGCTCTACTTTTAATAGCTGGGCATAATCAAATTTCTATACATTTGCTTGCTTATGCGCCCATTTTGTCTTCAGCTATCATGTCAGGAAGGTGAGTATTGTACAGTGCCACATGGTTAGAAAACAACATGCTTGCACTCTAGTAGAATGCCAAAGTCCATCTGCTACCTTGTTGCATTTACTTATATGCGCATGCTCTGGTGGTCATGTACTTTGGTGACAATTTCATGACTGAGAATTAGGGGTGGAGTTTAGCCTGTCAATCTGGAGACAGCCATTGAGACCTCTGTGTGGGAACTCTCGTGGATTTCCCCTCACGCAGTTGAGAGAGTATAGACTCAGTTGCTTGTAGACATTATGCTGACGAGATAAGATGGCAGCATGGGCCTGAGTCCTAGGAACTAGAAGAGCTGGAGGAGAAACCACAGTGGCTTACCTTATGGAACCTCTGAAGCCAGAAAAGTCACAGAGAGCCCCCTGTCGATCCCAAGATGCTTCTACCACCACTGGATACTGCTGATTTACCCTGAGCCCTGGAAAGGAGGAGCCATGGTGAGACCTTGATCATCACCTGGATGCTTCTACTGCCACTGGAACACAAGACTCTGCACCCACTGGCCTGTGATTGTCCTGGTGTCATTGCATGTGCTTCGTGAGTCGGAAGGAGACTTTATTGACTGGATTTGGACATATGAGCTAATATAGGACTCATGAGCTTGGACTGGACTGGGTTGGGATGCTTTCTCAATGTTCCATTTCTCTTGTATATAAACCTCTCCCATATATACATAGGTGTGTTTATGAACTTGTTTCTCTAGTCTACCCAGATTAATACAGCTGGCAACTTAGTATGAAGAAATGGTTGTTGTTTTTTATTGTTTTCTCTTATGTATATTAGTAAATTTCCTCTGACCACTGATTAGAAGTAAGAATAATCTTACCCTCAGACAGAGTGCCTTGGAAAGTGGATCAGTTCCACTATCCCCAGTCAATGAAGGGACAGTAGCCATGATCATGAACCTTGTTCTGATGGCCTCAGGGAAGCCACTCGAGCAATAGCGTAAGTTCCACTCTGGTATGTCATGTATGTGTCTCAATCACGGCTCCCAATCCCACTACAGGAGTTCCACTGGTAACGGAGATGCATGCTTGTGTGACAGTTTCATTTGTTTCCTCATTGCCTTTGCTTTCTTTTTTTTTATCTTTACAGGGAAGAGCATGGATACAGTCCCCCACAATCACAAATCATGCGTTGAGGTTCCAACATTTGGGGAAATCACAGGGGTCCGTGGAGTGCAATGGGTGAGCCTCACCCTGGAAAAGCCACCTTCATGATCATTGTGTCTCCCCTGCCAGGTGCTCATGACCTTTTTCAAACACTGTGTATCAGGGACTTCTTGAACACCATGATCACACTGAGCTAACGTTCTCCCTCATCCGAAAGAGGTACCAGTAAATGCTCTCTTTAAACTTAAAAAAAATGAAAGAAAATAAAAGCTTCCCATATTACATCATACTTGGTTCATTATTATCTTACAATTAGGATACACACTTTAAATGTCATAATGCATAAAGCAATGCAAAATTAATGCATTGCTTCTAAGTAGAATCCATACTTTCTTATGTTCCTAATTTTGGTTTCAGACATTTTTTCTAATCCATTATTACAGAAAATATATTATGCTACATTTATTTAACATGTTTCCTTAAGCTCTTTATGGCTGAAGATTTTCAAAGTTTCTTTAGTTTTGATGACTTTGAAAGTTTTGAGAAGTACTGGTTAGGTATTTTATAGAATGTCCCTCAATTGGAGTTAATTTGATATTTTACTTGCAAGTAGATTGCTATTATATATTTTGAGAGGGAGAATGAACATGTAAAATGCTAGTTTGTCACAGCTTGCCAAGGGTACTTATTATTTGCACGAATTAAGGAAGTATTTGTTATATTCATCTTATATAAAGTTATTATTTCTATTCATTTAAAATATTGTAGTGTTTGAAATAAAATGACTCTAAAGAACCTCCATTGGAGTGGGAAAATTTGCTAAAATTCACTGAGAACAAACTGTCTACATGCGTTGCAATTTTCCTTAGTAGCACATTTCCAACCACTTGTGTGATACTTTTCTATCTTTTGGCAGTTTTTGTTTATAAAAAATTGATAAACAATTGATATGTCCATTCATTATTTCCTCAATTTTCCATCTAAAGGTATTATTCATTTATGTTAATATTTTTAATTTCTATCACTTTGTTTTACTCCAATCTCGGTGCTTACATCATTGGCCTATCTTCCCATACAGTCTACATTTATTTTATAGGTCTTAACAAAATAGTCAAAGAAACGAACATATCTATCTTGAAAGACATACAGCTAGAATGCTCCTTAGAGACTAACATGGTGCGTCTCAAGTATTTTGGAACTGTTATGAAGAGAGGTCAATCCCAAGGATATTATATTTAGTTAAGTGGAGGATCAGTGAAAAGAAGGAGAACCCTAGATATGACAGATTGATTCAGTGGTTATCACAATGGAATCAAACTTAGAGACACTTGTGGGGGTGGTGCAGGGCTATCAGACACTGTTTCATTTTATTGTCCATAAGATCAACTCACTATGAGTCCTATCCAATTTGAGGGTACCAAACAACAACAACAAAGTCAGGACTTAATCTTATCTTAATTCTGTCCACTACTATAGGAGAGAACTGATGCAAAATGAGATGATAACCACAGGCGTAGAGATCAGACCTATACATCGCTTAAGGACTGATAGCTCAGCAATATCTCAATCCATCCCTGGAAAATTTTTCATTAATTTTATTTGTACAATAACATACCCAACACAAACTATTGCATTAAAAATTTAAAATAAAAGTTAGATTGCTTACAATGATGTATCATTAGTACATAGTATTTTCTTGTATTAAAATGAAAAACTCTTTGACCTACAGGTGTTCAATTTGTATAGATTAACAAGGAGTTAATTTAAGGGAACATCTGGCTGTATATAATTGCCTGGAGTAGAGGGAAAAAAGGGGATCCAGATGCTTGCATAATTCATCCCTACACATCTCTCTAGTTTAGAATAAAAATATATCTGCAATAGAATCAGTAAGCAAAAATTAAGTGCTGTCTGTGCTGAAATATGTCACACAAATATGTATGCATACAAATTTTACCCAATATTTCATATTAAATATATGCACAAATCAACACTGTCTCCAGTTCACCCTGTATCTGTGTACAGAGGATTATAAAAATTATACATAAAAGAGATATCGTAAAAGTTTGAAATGTATCAATTAGAGTAATGATTTTAGGCTTTTTGCCCCCTATACTATAAAGAACACATGTGTATTTGTTAATTATTCCTACACAATAGTAAAATGCATTCTTGTTCATTGA
>PVJH01014824.1:0-55599 GCA_004026705.1 Nesogale talazaci | reverse complement strand
CTGCACAATCTTCACCATTGTTAGGTGTGGGTCTCTTGTGATCGTCACTGTATCCAGCCATCTCATTGAGGAGCTTCCTCTTCCAGGTCGTGTTCTACTTTTCCAAGCATGACGCCCTTTGCCAGGGACTGATTCCACCCCCTCCCCCTCCCTCCCCTGATAACGTGTCCAATGTACATATGGGGCAAAGTCTGGCTCAGCTTCTCAGTAGCATTTGGATGGTTCTGGAAATCCATGGTCCTTTCAATAAGGCGTAGAGAACTCTGACTCGGGATTGGTCAGTGTGACCGTCCTGCTGGGTATAAAAGTGAGCCACCTGAGAAGGAGGAACAGAGACTCCTGCCACCGGTAAGAATGAAGAGCCACCAGTGGCGCACATGAAGATCCCTGATGACAGAGGCAGCAGAGGAGCAGCACTGAGAAGGTGGGGCAGAGCTGAGCATACAGCCCTGAGATTATGCATCAGAGTTGCAGGCTTCTTGGCCCACAGAACAAGGCCAAGGCCTCGGGGTTGTGTGGCCGAGAGGCTGAGGACCGGAGAGTTCTGCAGACACAAGGTCTGTATCCTTAGTCTTTTCTGATCCTGACTTGGAGCCATCTGTCAACGTCCCAAGAAACCCCCATCATGGTGAGAATAGTCTGAATTTTGAACTCAGCATCTGATGGATTATTGAATCCAGTAGAGAAGTAGAGAGTCATGAGACTGATGCTTGGTGTCAGAGTAAAGTAAACTAGGATGGAGGGTGGAGGCAGGTCTGACTTCTGTCTAGTGGCGGTCGACATGGGCTGTTGTAGAGTTGCCTGCTCCTTATCCCTCGTGAAGCTAGAGGCAGTCAGATCTGGCCCCCACACCCTTTCCTCAAGGGCATTCCGAGGTTGCCTGAGGAAACAGAGGAAACAAGCATGCCCTGTGGGAGACAGACTCTGTAGTACCAAGAAGGTGAGGTGACCCCTGGTTCCCATGGTAAGGTGATCAGATATCCCGCTTTGTAACAATTTGTCCCGTGTCCTGCGGCATTTTAAAATTAAATAAATACATTACGATACTGTTTTTGCATTCTATGAACATTTTTGGTGCTCCACATAGACCAAATTCTTAATCAAGAACCTCCCTTCTCCCTGGTCAATGGTGTCCCGCTTAAAATCTGGTCACTTTATCATGGGAGGATATGATTGGTTTGTCTGAACCATTCCATGAGCCAGCCGGGAGGGGGAGTCCCTAGCTAAGGGGGAAACAGAAGCCATGGCAGAGCCCCATGATCAAAATGATTGGTTTGTGGCCCTTCTCTCTGCGAGTAGAGTAGGCAGGACAGTGGTTCTCAATCTATGGGTGGAGACCCCTGTAGGGGGTTCAACGACCCTTTCATAGGGGTCACCTGATTCATAGCAGTAGCAAAATGACAGTTATGAAGTAGCAGCGAAGATAATCTTATGCTTGGGGGGCGGGCACCACAACATGAGGAACTGTATTCAAAGGGCTGCCGCATGAGGAAGGTCGAGGACCGCTGGGGAAGAGGGGCATGAGGTTATGTCACTTGGGGTATTCACAACTGTGTCAGCACATAATGTTGACTCTTAGTCTTAGGTCTCAAGACCAGAGGAAGGCTGACTCACAACCTGCTCCATGCAGATGACCCCGTCTTGCTGGCTGAAAGTGAGGAGCACTTGCTGATGGAGACCCAGGAGTGCAGCCTCGAGACTGGATTGCCACTCAATGTCAGGATGACCCACATCCGCACAACTGGATCGATACGGAACATTGTGACAAGTGGAGAAAAGAGGGAAGGAGCCCGGGGTTTCTGGCTTGCTTGCAGTCCCATGCTCATGGAAGCAGCAGGCGCGAAATCCAAGGACACATTGAATTGGGTCGGTCTGTTACACAAGACCTCTTTAAAGTGTCGAAAAGCAAGGAGGTGACCAAGATGCTCCTGAGACAAGGCCTGGTATTTGCAATAGCTTCATACGCGTGTAACAAAGATGGAAGGAGGCTCGGTGCCTTGGAGTTGTGCTGGAGAAGAATACCGAGAGTTCCAGACACGGCTCACATGGCGGCAAACCAGTCTTGGCAGAAAGGCAGCCAGAATGCTCCTCCGAGGCAAGGACGGTGAGCCTTGGTCTTGCATATTTGGACATGTTGTCAGGAGCGACCGGGCCCTGGAGAGGGACTTTATGCTTCGTAGAGTAGAGGGGCAGCACAAAAGAAGAAGGCTCCTGACAAGACGATTGACACAGTGGCTGTGCTGACGGGCTCAAGCGAGAACACGTGTGAGGACGGCAGGGGACCGCACCGCGCTTCCTTCGTCGTACAAAGGGTCACGACGAGTTAGAACTGGTTCAACGGCCCCTCACAACAACAGAAGAGCAGGGGACTGCAGCATGAGGACTCTCTACTGGGCTCAGAACACCCGACATGGGATGGAATCCTAGGACAGCCAGCCAGCACCATGGCCGTTTGCAAGAAGCTGAACGCTCCTCTCTGCCGATGCTCGCTGTGATGTGCTAGTCTGGACAGAACAGAGCGTCACCTCATCTGGGAGCTGCTTAGAAATCCAGACTCTCAGGCCCCACTCTGGCCCTGCTGAATTCGATTCTGCATTTTAACAAGGGCCCTGGTGATGGATAGATGGGGTGTTTCTCTTAACGTTTAAGAAGCATTGATGAAGTCCACACATCTGGATGTGTGAAATTCCTCCAGACCACAGCAGGGAAAGATTCTCCCATGATATAAATATAGGATCGGGCCCACCCAGATAACCCAGGATGACCTCCACATACCAAGGTCCTTAACCTTGATCACATGTGCAAAGCCCCCTGTGGGGGCAGGCGAGGGATTAACCTCAAGCCAGGCGCTGGTGGAGACCGGCTTTGCGCTGTCCAGCAGATGGGGAGCCCCAGCCCTGGGCTCTGGACCACCAAGACTGAAGGCTGATCAACAGGTAGATCAGGGATGTTCGAGGTAGGGTGACTGAGGGGCACCAGAGAGGGGCGGGTTATGCGTTGGGCTGCCAACCCCAAGGTCACAGTTGGAAACCACCAGCCTCTCTGGGGGAGAAAAGAGGAGGCTTGCGACACCCCGGAAGCGGTACCGTCTCAGAAACTTGCAGGGGGCAGTTCTGCCCGGTGCCATGCACAAGTCAGCACCGACCCGATGGCAGCTGTTTGAGTCTTGAGGGTGTTGTTTGTTTTCCATTCTGGAGGCATTTTCCCACTTTTAATTCAGTCCCTTGGAACAGGCTCCGAAGCCCAGTCTGTGGAGGAGTGGTGTGGGCCAGCTGGGGGACTGGCAGCTGGTTCAGGCCCAGCCAGGAAAGCCGCTGCAGCTGCCTGCGTCTCCCTGCCCTCTGCTTGCCGGTGAAGCACTGCGCTGCCCTCCAGGACGCTTGGAGCCCCGGGTGCCCTGGCTCTTGGCAAAGCAGCTGCCGGCTCAGGCTTGGTGCTCAGCTTGGCAGAATTGGCGCCACTGAGCTGGCCCTTGCGGTAGAAAATAAATTAGCACGTCCATTAGAGGGAAAAAAAGTGCCTGCTTTTATTATTTGGTGATGAAATGAAGTATGGGAAAATGTTTGCTTTGGTTACAGGCCTGGGAGGACAGGCTTGTGTGTGCGCACGTGCGTGCACAAAGGGAGAGGCGGGCGTCCAGGGACATGGCCGGTCTCAGACAGGAAGAGCCGCTGTCAGAAGGGGAAGTGGGGAGGGGGAGCTGGGAAGGTCACAGCAGGTCTCCTGGTGCTTCTGGAGACTCGAGGCTAGAAAGCGGGAGCCCCGAGGGGATTGATTGGCTGAGCTGGGTGCCAGTCCCAGCTCACTCACTTGTCACGGTACACTTGCTGTCACTCCCTGGTCCTCAGTTTCCCCTGACGTTCATGACGGGATTGGCAACAATGCCTCTTTGGCTGACACGGTCTAGGACCCATTGGCCACAGTAGGGCAGAAACTGCCCCTCGTGTCTTCTCTGGCATCCTCACCAAAGACAACAGGCTCCATAGCTGGTGAAGGTCCCCTGCTCCTCTGTACATAAGAGAGCTGTTGCTAAAGCACTTGCATGCCACAAACACCATTGTGGTGGAGCAGCTATGCTGGGAGCTCCTGGGGAGCGAGCAGGGGGTGCAGGTGAGGGGTGCACTGGAGAGGACTCTTGGGAACGGGGGCAGTAGAGGTGGATGGGTTTGCCTCCAGGGCTACAGTTACAGAGTCTGGTTTAAGGAGGGCTCTTAACAGGTGCCGCAGGCTGGAATGGCGACAGAACCATGATTCCATGTGGAAGGCCAGCACTGAGGCCAGGATCCAGACCCAGGGCTGGGGTTCACTCCAGAGGTGAGAGCTGGACTTCCTGCCAAGTGGGTGGAGCTTGGCACTTACTCCAAAGAAGTAAGTTCAAATCCTGATCAGTTACCCTGGGCAGTAGCATAACTAGGGAAGTGTGCATAGCTCTGTGTGTGTGTGTGTATGTGTGTGCACAACATGGGACGACTGTCTATAAATTTTCTGTACAGTGTTGCAGTAGAGATGTATTTTTTTAAAAAAGCATTCCAGTAGTTAGTTATGATAACAAAAACATTCTTGTAATCTCAACTTGCTTAGTTCGATATACTCATAAGGCTCAAACTCTATGCCATGCTTTATTCAAGCAATCGACAGCTGTATTTTACAAATACACTATGATTAAAAATTGATAATAAACATTTCTAAGGATTCCGTATGGTCTGGGACATGGGGTGTGTGTGTCTGTGTGTGTGTGTGTGACACCATAAGTCACCACACTGGGTGACATCAACTCTCATGATGATTCCGGCCCTGGGTAACTGACTTCCCTTTTCAGGACCTCCTTTTTTCATCTGTAAAATAGGCAAGTAGCAGACTCATCTGATGGTGCCAAGCTGAGGATCAATAAGATGCGGTCCCAGGGGCCAGGCGTCCTTGGACACAACTCACAGCATGGTGGGTTTCATTTTAATGAGGACAAGAGAGGGCTAGAATCTTTGTTGAATTGATAAGTGTATTCAGAAAATCCTTTACCTCCAAGCTCCCCTTATGCCTGGGGACCTTGGGCCAGAGGTGTGCACAGGTCTGTGGTGTCTAATAGTGCTAAGTGCCATCAGGTACTGCAGCCTTCTAGAGAGGCATGAGCAATCCCTCCAGCACCCGATGTGACAGATCAGTGGTAAGCCTGGGGTCCGCCCTATTCTGAGTGGCCACATCTGCTCGCCACGACCTTGGTGCCTGTTGGCCCCTGGTTCGGGGTCCTGCCAGTAAGTCTGGCACATCCCAGGGAGATGGCAGAGAGCTGGGTTTGTTCAGAGCAGCCAGTCCGGCTGCCTCAGGCTCTCGGCAGCCCTTTCTGGGCTCCAGGCAGCTGGGAGAAGAATGGGACTGCTGGCTGCCCCTCCTCTGGCAGCCTGGAAAGCCAAGCCCTACTCGACTCCTGCAGACCCGGCCTGGTCCCCAAGGACCTCTCTGTCTGCAGGGTGGACACGCTCCTTGCCTCCCTGCCAGGCTCCGATCAGACTGCCGAGCGGGGTGTTTGGCACCCCGAGGCAGACAGCATCTGCTGCATTCCCAGGCCCTGAGGGGAGGCGATCAATGACAGGGTGTGAGTGGGGACCACCCATTCACCAAATTATCTCCTTTGTGGATGCCTGGAATTCCACCGTTAAGACTTCATGCTTTTGGAGGATATATTGCCTTATCTCAGGCCCACTCTTTAAATACAAGCCCCTTGGGGTGTATAACATACCTGCATATGGATGAGCATGTCAAAATATTTTCCTTCCCTGCGAGAGGGGGGATCCAAGTTCTCAGGCTCCATACTCGGCACTCTTTCCACTCAGCAGCATTCCCGGGCAGCCGACACGATGCAGTGAGGACCAAGGCTGGATACGGGCGAGGCCTGGGGCGCAGATGAGCCAGGCACGACATTGTCCTGAGGCACAGAGGGTGTAGACACGTGCGTACGCAGGTGTGTACTGTACCTTTAGAAAACAGATCGCCAGGCCTTTCTTCCATGGCACCTCGATGAACGCAAAAGAGGGACCGAAAAACCAAATTCATTGCCACTGAGTCTTTTCCACTCATAGCAATCCTCTAGGACCAAGTAGAACTAACCCCCCTCCCCCGCTGGGGTTTCTGAGGGTGCACATCTTTAAAGGATTCACTAGCCTTGTCTGGTTTCCACCGAGCAGCTGGTGGGTTCAATGCTTAAGTCAACACGGCCACCAGATCTTTTTTTTTTTTTTGACACTGTCAGTCCTCCCTAAGAATGTGTTATTCTGCTCCCCGATGCCTGACACACAGTAGGAGCGCAGTGAATAGTTGTTGACTGATCACACGAAGCAGCTCTCCATTGACAAAGACAAAGCCACAGCCTTGGATGGGGGGCAAGAAGGGAGAGAGGGGCCAGCATGGGTTGTAGAATCAGGCTTTCTGGCTGGCCTGCTGACTGCTGCTGCGGGGACTCTGTGACCTGGGGATAGTCTCTGAACCTTCCCTGCCTCAGTCTCCTCTTCGGTGAAACGAGGCTAGCAACGATCGTTAGGGAGATTCACGGAAAGAATCTTTGCAAAGTACTCAGAACATTTCCTGGCACACAGTGCGCACGAGGCAAGTGTTTGTTCACGATCTGAAACTCAACAAATCTGATTGAATACACATGGAAGGCGCTGCGGTGTTTGCTGGTTGGACCAGAGCCCGCACAGGGCGGGGAGGCCACGGCCCTGTTCTCGGTCTCCCCAGAGGCTGGCACAGTGGAGACGTCAGACATGTTGACTGATGGGACTGACCCGTCCATCTGGACCCATCTTTGCTTTCCCAGTGGGAGCTGAGGGCCTGACAGCGTTGGATGCCGCGGGGTCCCAGCTGTTTGGCACCTGGCTTCTTGGTGATGTGGTTGAAAATCTAGTTGCTTTTGAGTCACCCCCAGTGGGTCTGTTTTCTCTGCCCATTTGGGTAGAGACAGAAACGGTCAATACAGAATTGATCTTTATGAGCCAGACACAAAGGCACAGATGGTAACACCCGGTGTGGCCACACAACAGCCCGTGCTGCGCCTGTGCAGTCACCCCCACAGGCCAGGGGTGGCACGCGGTAGATTGGTCATGGAGGCCTGAGCTGTTTGGAGTGGCTGGTCTTGGGCACGCTCTCTTGGGCCCTCTCCAAACCCCTGCTTGGGCTGGTGTTGCGTTTCAGACTCCTCTCCGTGCTGAGTCCCGGGGGGTGCAAGCAGCTGCTGATGGGAACGCCAGGGATTCTCGCTCATCCCGAGAAGGAAAAATGCAGCCCTCTGCCATGAAGATGATTTGGATGCACAGAGACTCCTTGTGCTGCAGAGAAATGGAAGTAAAGCAATCTTTACCGAAATGGATCACCAGGCCTTTCTTCTGCAGTGCTGCGGGGCAGGTTTGCTCCTGAAGGTCGAGAGGCGAGTGCAGACAGTTTGTGTAGCCCAGGGACCTGTGGAAGAAAGGCCCGGCAGTCGGTTTCTGTAAGAATCACCATTCTGGACTGACACCCTTGAGGTCACTATGAGCTGGACGGGACTCCATGGGGGCTTGTTGGCGGTTCTCTGAGTTCTGTCGACTCTTCAGGGTCCGGCCTGGTTGTGTCTACTTCCTCTGTGTTTCCCAGGGCGTTTCCCTGGATTTCTGCCTAGTTTTTGTTCAGGATATTCCCTCCCCTGCCACTAACATCCTACGCCACCACCCGCGCTGCTCTTTCAACTAATGTCCCAAGGGCCTAATCACAGTATCTCAGCAAGCATTCATCCCAGAGCACCGCATGCTCCAGGCACTGCTCTGGGACCCAGGGATGCCACACTGACCATCTAGTTGGGAGAAGTGGACCAGATAATAGTAAGCATTCAACTAAGTGGTCACTGTCTGCAAAAGGGAGGTGGAGGTTGCCAACGTAAAACGTGCACGCGCAGGTGGGATGTGAGATTCATGCAATCTCCAAGAATACTCTGAAGTGAGCAGGTGCAGAGGGTGGTTGTGGTAAAGCAATGCAGATTGGGGACTGGACACCAGGATATTGGAAGCCACTGGGAGTGGGTCAGAGGGGGGGAGACGAGAATGAGATGGTTAGATCTGACCTTTGGACACAAACTGTAACATATATAACTCTAAACTCACTGCCATTAAGTCGATGCCAACTCGCAGTGGCCCATAGGACAAGGTGGAACTGCCCCTGTGGGTTTCTGAAACCGTAACTCTTTAGGGGAATAGACATCCCCGTCTTTCTCCTGCAGAGCGGCCAGTGGTTTAGAACTTGTGAACTTGTGGATCGCAGTGCAATGCATAACCACTATGTTACCAGCACTCTTAGAGCACATGCTGTTTATAGAAATGTTAGTTTGAGAGTGAGCCAGCCTCCTCACAGTGGGTTGACACAAAGGAGCAGTGGCAGTGGGCTCAGGCGTGCCAGCCATCGGGAGCAGAGGGCAGACCTGGGCAGCGTTTCTGTCTGCCTTGCATATGGTCACCAGCCACTAGAACTGACCAGAAGGCAACCAACAGTGATGCGTTGAGGTCTGGTCTACATGTACTTCAGTTATGGATTTTAAGTGTGTGAGTCCATCCGTCTTACCACACTCATGGACTGAAACATTCCCATTGTCCCTTCCCAGGACCCTCCTACCCCTTGGCAATCAGGACCCCTTCCACCTTGCACCCCAGATTCAGTTCCCCGGAAGTGGGAAGAAAAAGACAATGAATCTCCTCCAGATTAAGTCAATTATAGAGAAGCACTCTTTGATTCCTATATGTCTACCGTGTTCCCCCCCATATAAGACCTGCCCGTAAAATAAGCCATAGCAGGATCTCTAAGCATTTGCCCAATATAAGCCCTAGCCCCAAAATAAGACATAGTGGTAGGTGTGGCTATGCAGCGTGGTGGTGTGGAGTGGTGAGAAAGACGGGCAGCCCTTCTCTGCCCCATGGTGACAGCTGCTGTCTCCGAGGTACCCGGAGAGGTGCGGGCAGCCCCATTCACAAGGCTGGCTCCCCTGTCAGGTCCCGTCGTGCTGTGCATGCTGCCAGCTGAGGCCGAGAGGGAGACAGACAGAGTGAAGGGAGGAACAGGACGCTCTGCTGCAGCTACTGTGTGTCCTCAGGGGGAAGAAGTCCAGCAGTGGCTGCTGTTTCACTCAGCACTGTGGGTCCATATTCCAGAGGATGAGGACTTAGCTATATTTGAATAAATGCAGATTATCGTACCATATTTAATAAAAATAAGACATCCCCTGGAAATAAGCCCTAGTGTGTCGTCTTGAGGAAAAATAAATATAAAACCGTGTCCTATTTTCGGGGAAACATGGTAGTGGTTCAATATTTCTCGCCATGGGAGCCACACTGTGGGACTGGGGTGACAGGAGTCCTGTGTTAGTCTGGGTACACTGGAGAAAACAAATCCACAGAAACACATATATGGATAAGAGAGTATTTTATATAAAGAGTTGGGTATACATTAAGTATCCCAATCCAGTGTAGCCCAAGCCCATATGTCCGACCTCAATCTAAAAAATCCCCCTCAAATTCACAAAACACACGCGATGACACCGACTGCAGGAGGAAAGCCGAATCAGTGAGCGTGTCAGCATCTCAGCGCTGGCAGGGGTCTCCACATGACTTCTCCAGAACCCAGGGCAGCATCAGGGGAGGTTCATGTGGCTTCTTCTCAGGGATGTCTCACAGGAAGTGAGCCTTGCCAGCAGAGGCAGAGAACTAATGAAGGCAGCCACAACCGGCCTGACCATCAGAGAACAAGAGACCAGAGAACAAGAAAGGTGAGACTCGGAAAGCCATTCATCTCTGTCCTTCAGTTAATCCCACATGTGTTTATCGGCCAGGATGGCACAATAAACCTTAACTTTCACAGCTCCCCTGGGGGCTTGAGGACTGTCAAGGTTGGCTGGCTGGCTGGGAGCAGAGGGGAGGCTGGGGGGTGGATGGGGTGAGAGCAGTGGCTGCATGTCCCACTCTCCTGCTTGTGAGGGCCAAACCCTAGGGCCAATTCAAACAGAGCCTCTGGAGTGGCACCCAGGCTCCCTCAGATGGTGCCAACGTGTGGCCAAGGCTGCAAACTCTGAGCTCTGATGCTCAGACTGATCCCTTGGCACCTTGGTGAAATCGGGACGTTAGTCTGCAGCTCTGAGATGAGGCTGTGCTCCTAACAAGCTCCCAGATGATCCTGCTTTGAGCAGTGCGTCGCCAGAGATCGTATTAAAGCTGTAGAATCAGCAGGACTGGGCAACAACTGGGTGGGGGTGGGGGAGGCGATCTGGAAGATCTCCAGGTTTCTGGTATGAGCAACTGAGAGGCCGTAGGGCCTTGCATTGAGCCTGGGGGCCAGATGCTGAGCCGAGGCAGCCGTTGGGGGTCGGCCCACAGGCAACCCCCCTCCAGGTCCACTAGAGTGGAGTTGTCTACTGACCGGCTCAGCGGATGGTTGGAATGTGAACTCTCCAGTGGTCAGTACATTACTCATAGGAGCTTGTATTTACGGAGTCTTGGGGTGTCAGGAGACACCGGTCATGCTTAGGAAAGTGGAGGGGCAGTGGGAGAAAAGGAGGGTGGAAGACATCGCGAGGATGGTTCAGGACCCAGCAGGGTTTCCGCACTAACCTGACAGCACCGGACCACATGGGCGAGGGAGCATGGGTGATCCTGTGGTTACGGGCTCAGCTGTTAGTAAGAAAGGGGCCTTGGTCGTGTTGTGGTTACATGATGGGCTGCCATCCATATGGTCGGCAGTTCCAAACCACCCGCAGCTCGGAGGGAGAAAGACTGGGCTTTCTGTTCTCACAGTCTTGCAAACCCACGGAGGTCGCTTTGAGTCAGCCTCTACTGGATGGCAGTGAACTTGGTTTGGGGTTTGGGAAACGAAAGGGAGGCACTTGGAAGCCACCCCGCTGTGCTGAGAGAGAAAGATCTGGCAGTCTGATCCCTAAAGATGACAGCCCCCCGAGAGCCTGGGGGGTGGGGGGCAGCTCTCAGCTGTCTCAGGGTGGCTATGAGTCAGAACTGACATGATAAAGAATGTGAGGTTAAAGCTTTGGGCTTCTCCCTGGAAGGCTGGCTGGGGGTGGGGGTGGGGGTGGGGGTGGGGGTGGGGGTCCCCGCAGGGGCCTGAGAAGAAAGGTCTACCTAGCTGCTTCTAAAGCATCAGCCTGTGACCTGGCACATCGGGGCTCCAGAAACAAGAGGTATCTCGGCAGCAACTTTATTTTCCATGTGTTTCTCCAACTCCCCGTCGGTTTGTCACAGTGTGGCGACTTGTGTGCCGCTGTCATGCCAGAAGCGATGCCACCCATATTCCAAATGTATCCATTCTGGTATGGAGCCTCCAGGCTGAGCACAGATGGGGAAGAAAGGGCTGGAGGTCTGTTTCTGAAAATAAACCACCGAACAACCCATGATGACAGCCAGGGCCTGTCCAGTCTGGTCCTGGAAGATGAGCCCCTTGGAATCAAAGAGACTCCAGATACACAGTGGATGTGGGCATTCATGGGGTGCGCGGGGCTGAATGGCTCTTGGTTCTGTGGCCATGGGGTCGCTGGACATCGGAACCAACCCAAGAAGAGCGAGCACAGTGCAACCACAGTGTGTTAGGCTTTCTGAAAAGCATCTATCAGCTTTCTTAAAAGCTATCACCAACCTCTGAAGAAATAGTGTTATGAATCCCACTTTGTAGATGGATAAATGGTAGCACAGAGAGACTAAGATGCTTCCCTATGGCTGCACATGGAGTAGCCAGGGAGCCCAGATTTGAACCAAGGTGTTGGCTCCAGGCACTCTGCTGTCCTTGTGCCAAGTACCAATGACGTGCCATGTGCTGTGGGCATGGAAGGGCTGGCTCAGGGAGTCTGCATAGAGAGAGAGAGAGAGAGAGAGAGAGAGAGCACTCCAGGGGTTCCAGGAACCCCAGCCCTTACATCACACTCTGTTCCAAACACTTACAGGATCCTGAGGCAGTGACGCAGTTGAAGGTCTTTGGTCATGAGCGATAGAAACCCTCTCCAGCTCCCTTAAATAAAACATGGGCTCGATCGGCTTGATAACTGAAGCATCAAAGCAACCACCCTCGGTTTAGGCAGGGCGCGCTCCAGATGCTCAAGTGAGGTGGAAAAACAAAACCACGGCCAAATAAACAAAGAAGGAAAACAAAACTCGCTACATCTCTTGGCTCTTCTTCCCTGCGTGCGGATCATTCTCAGACGTGTGTGTCACCCAGGGACTTTCCTTCCCTGAACTCTTGTCGTTTTTTCCCCCCTTCTCCCCCTTATGTTCAATTGCTCAGAATCCGTTCACACCAGCATGACAGCCCTGGCCCTCCTGTGGTGACTTACTGCTTTGTGTCTGCCTCTTCCTTACCAGGCTTTAAGAAGGGTTACAGGGTGCTTTGCACTATTAAAGGACATGCTTCCTGGGAAGAAGGCACTGGGTGGTGCAGGAGAGGACTTGAGGCAATACATGCACTGAGAGGGGCGCTGAATGCCAGCCCAGGGAGAATGCAGCTTCTTGTTCCCAGGATCACTTTCCTAGTGCTGACGTTAAAAAGCAAACAAACAAAAAGACCACAGTTTGCTGGCTGGGTGGCTTCAAACAACAGAAGGGTCTTGGGCAGAGGTCAGAGGACCTGCTCTCTCTCTGGTTCCCGCGATGACTCTTCCTGGCCTCAGATGGCCCTGTTCTTGTGCGTCCTAAATAAAATGACCAGCAGCTCTTAGCATCCCTTGGTTTGTGGCTGCATCACTCCAGTCTCTGCCTTTGCCATCTGATGGCCTTCTTCTCTGTGTGTGTGTGTGTGTCTTCTCTTTTCATAAGGACACTGATCAATTTATTTAGGAGCCCCCCCCCCCCAATCCAGTATGATCTCCTTTTCATTCCATTGCATCTGCAAAGACTCTGTTTCCAAACAGGTTAAGATTGGGGGTAGAGGCGCTTTTGAGAAGACACCTTTCAGGCCTCTGCTTCGCGGCCTTTCATTGAGATCTGGTTGAGGTGTCACAACCTACACGTATTTAGAGTCTCCGACGTGATCTGTTTTGACACATGAATTCAACCATGAGGACATCACTAGAATCGCCGTCACAAACATTGCCATCACCCTCAAAGCCACCGACCTCCGTTCTGTCACTGTAATTAGCTTGCATTTCCCTGGGTTTGATAAAAATAGAATCATACAGTATGCATCCTCTCTCTCGCTCTCTTGTGGGTCTGGCGTCTTGCACGCAGCATAATTATTTCAAGATCTGTTCATGTGGTTACATGCATCCCAAGTTCCTTTTAATTACTGAGTAGCCGTCCATTGTATGAATATGCCACGATACATTTATCCACTTGCCTATTGATGGACATTGGGGACGGTCCCAGTTTTTAGCTGTTACATATGAAGCCGTTATGAACATTTGCACATGAGTTTTGGGCTACACTAAGATTTCCTTTTCTCATTGTTCAGGACTTAGACGTACAAGAGCCGAGCCATATGGTAGACATCAGAGCTGCCAAACTATTTTCCTAAGTGTTAGACTATTTTGCATTCTCACCAGCAGTGTGTGAGAGGCCCCGCTTTGCCAGTCTCGGCGTGGCCAGTCTTTTAAATAGCAGTCGTTGTAACAAGTGCGAATAGAATACTCACTGTGGTTGTGCTTTGCAGTTCTCTTATGAGGAATTATTTTGACACTATTTCCCGTGCTGACTTGATACCCATGTCTCTTTTCTGTGGCGGTATCTAGTCGCATCCTTTGCCTATTAAAAAAAACCCCACTGGGAATAGTTTGCTTTCTTATCATTGAATTTTGAGAGTTCTTGATACAATCCAGATACAAGTTTCCTAAGAGGAATGTGATTTGCAAAAATTTCCTCTCGAATCTCTAGCTGGTCTCTTTATTCTCTCAACAGCCTTTTGAAGGGCATGAATTCTCGGTTTTGGCAGCTCCCATTCATCCTTGTTATCTGGTTTGTTGGTTGGTAGTTCGTGTTTTGGGGGTTGGATCCAGGAAATCTTGTCTGACTAACCCGAGGTTCACCAAGATTCCCATCTGTGTGTTCTTCTGAAGTTTTCTATTTTGATGTTTTGAATTCTGGTGTAAGACCCCCTCGGGTTGAATTTTTACGCGTGGTGCAAGTCACGGCTTGTCGCTGGAGGTTGGGAGGGTGGGTTCTGTCACCACAATGGACGATGCTGCCAGTTTTAAGCTTTTCAGTGTGAGGACCTTAACCTTTATCGCGACGAGGTCCTTCATGCTTCCCTGGTGCTTGGCACGTCCGATCATTTAAGATCGCGTCCTGGACAACGTGACGTTGGGTCCATTCTGTATCCTTGTTCTCTGGGGCACACTGATGTTTGGATTTGGGTAGCAAGCAATCCACTTAGGGTTAGACCTGAGCTTCCGCTTGGCTCTTGTGGGTAGGGATTGAGCCTCAGTTTGGGCCATGGGGATTTGGGCCTGTTGTTTAGAGATTCAGCTGCGAGGTGCCCAGTAGTCTTCATCTCTGTTCCATTTTCTGCCTGAGTTTAGCTGTGTAGCAACCTTTTGATATCCCCAAGAAGAAAACCTGCCTCTTCATCTGGGAGATTCAGGGCCCAAAGCCACACAGGTGCCAGAGCCAAAGACCTTAATTGCATGTCCCTTCTTTGGCACCTGTGTGGCCAGAGCGAGACCTGGCTCATGGGGGCGCTGCAGGGGAATCCTGCTCCAGCATCTCTGCTCCCCAGTGGGAGACACTCAGCCAAGAGGTGACCTCTACAACCACACCCTGATCTCCCAGCTCCTGGCCAGCCTGAGGTTCCTCTCCCCCCACCCAGATGACAGGAAGTCTGAGTCAGACATTGCCTCTGCTTATCCTTCCACCCCAAGGCCCCAGAGCATATGGTGGAGCAGGAGGAAGGGAAGGAGAAGGTCTATCTCCCCTGGTTTCTCTGAGGTTCGCTGATGTCAGGGGAATTACCATAACAACACCGAAACATAGTGAGTGCAAAGCAGACTGCATGCCTGCCTGCCTTCCTCAGTGCCTCAGAATATCCCCCTGAGGAGAGGGTAAACATGATGCCATTTCACAGATGAGGAAACCAAGACTCAGCGTAGTGAAGTCCCTTGCCCAAGACCAAGTGGTGGAAGCCCTGAGATCGGGCTCCCATCTCTCATCCCTTGGACCGTCCCAGCAATGGGCCAGGTCCTAACTGCCCTGTGGTGGTTCCCTTACTCTCTCTCTCTGCTGCCTGCAGGTGCAAGAGTCCTTCCACAATATGCCCAGTGCAGCGAGCTGGCCCTGGCCCTGGCCCAGAAGAGAAGAGGGGCAGCAGATTCCATGGAGCCCTGGAGGTCGAGCAGACCCCTGGTCTCCAGGGGAAATGAATTCAAGGGAGAGCACCCTCACTGGATGCCGATGGCTGGGGCTGATGGTCCTCTGTTCTTCATTAAGTAACAAAGAGAAAACCAACGGGGCATGGTGTGTGAGCTTCCTCACCAGCCTCGCCCCGGACTCCTGGAACATCTTTATCCACTTACCCAGGATTCAGGAAATTCTCTCCCAAGCCAGTTTTATTGGAGACTTTGGAAGCAGAGCCTGCAACCTCCCAATCAATAACAGATGAACAATGCTCGCCTCGCATTTTTGTGCGAGGACGTTTGGCCCAGGCTTGCCCCCTCTGAAGGGCCTGGCCTTGGACATCCATTTGATCAGAGATTGCTGGGAAATGAGATTCAGGAGAATTCTAGAAAACCAGAGTCATCGGCATGCAGGGCCAGTGAGGAGGGGTGTCCTGTCTGGGCCAGGCCTAAGGAAGCCCTGGGTCTTACAGGGGTTTGAGCTGCAACAAAGCTCCACGATCCCTCCCACCCCCAACCCACCTCTGCCTTCTGGCTTGTCTTACATGTGTGCTCAATGTGGGCATCAGACCCTGCTGCCCATAAAGAACCAATCGCACCCAGTCTGAGACTGAGCCCCAGGTCAAGGCGCCCAGGTGTTGGCTGAGGAAGGTGTCAGCTGGGGGTGGTGGCCCACCAACTGGGCAGACTGGAACTTTTCAATTGCCCCAGAAAACTCCTCTCTACATAATCCCCTCTCTCCATCCCACAGATGCCCGGTGCAGGAGAATAAGGGTAGGACCCGTCTTTCTTCCACCTCTCCCACCCCCAAAGTTGTAAGGTGGGTGTGATGGGGAGTGGGGAGGGGATCTGGGAAGACTTCAGAGGCTGCACCATTTCTGGTACCTGGAGAACATCTGTATGCCATGAGAGTCTGTGGGTGGTACAAATGGGTACAGTGCTAGTGTTAGGCAGCGTTCTCTTAGAGAAATAAAATTCAAGACACTAGTAATTATTTTTATATATTTATATATTGAGAAAGATATACAAGATAAAAAGAGAAAAAGTTAACTATAAAACAATACAGATTGCTCGGTGCAACTCACTTGCGTGAGGCAACTAGAAGACTGGCAGTCCTTCAATTCTTGAGGGCCACTGAATAGTCCTCTGTAGAGCAATCCAGGCTATCTGGTTACAGGCAGCAAATGGCAGAGTAACAGTCACCAACTGTCACCAACAGCCAGCCAGATAACAGAGTCCAACAGTCCCCAGCTCAAGAGCTGTATATCCCAGAAGCGTGGCAAAGTAGGGCTTGAAGGATCCTCAACTCACAGTAACACAGTCCACGATGAGGTGTCCCACGGGTAGTGTTGCTTGGAGGTCGAGGCACAGGACGAACAAGGCAGCTCTCTGGTCCAAAGATCAGGAAACAAACAGAGAGAGGGGGTGGGACTTGCGAAGCCCTTCCTATATCTGCCCTTCAATTCATCCCGCGTGTTCATTGGCTGTGCCGTCACAACAGATCCACCAATCTTCTGTGGCCATGTTGGCATAACAAACCTACCCATCAAGTGCTAGACTGCTAAATGTTGGCAGTTTGAGCCTGCCCCGTAGGGCCTAGGAAGAAAGTCCTGGACATCTGCTTCTAAAAGGTCACGTCCAAAGAACCCTCTGAGCTATAGTCCTGTGATTTAAAGGGGGCTCCTGTGAATAGAAGCCATGTGACAGCAGCCAGCCTATTGTGACTATTGTTAACTGCCACTGACCCACGGTGACTGTAGGCACAACAGAAGGGAACACCGCCAGGCTCTGCACTGTCCTTGCAATGGTTCCTATGCCTGAGCCCATGGTGGCAGTCATGGTGCCCACCCATCTTGTTGAGGGGTTTCCTCTTTCTCACTGCCTTTCCATCTTACCAATAGGCTGTCCTTCGCCAGGGACTGCTTTTTCTTGACGGTATGTCCAAAGTATGCGAGACGAAGTCTTGCCATCCTTGCCTCTTATTAACACTCTGGCCTGACTTCTCCCAAGACAGATGGGCTTGTCCTTCCGCAGTGCGTGGTGCTTCGATATTCTTCCCCCGCACCACCATGCAAATGCATCGGTTCTTCCAGTCTCCTTTATTCCACGTCCAACTTTCATATGCATATGAGGCAATGGAAAATGCTACACTGGCTAGGGTCAGGAGCACGTTAGTCCTCAAAGTATCTCCCTTGCTTTTCAATACTCTAAAGAGGTCTTGTGCAGCAGATTTACTTATGAAATACGCCATTTGACCTCTTGACTTTTGCTTCCGTGAGCGTTGATTCCGTGAGACTCCAAGGAAGATCAAATCCTCGACAACTTCAACCTTTCCTCCATTGATCATGATGTTGTCTACTTGGTCCAGTTGTGAGGATCTTGATCTTTCTTACATTGAGTTCCAAGCCCTACTGAAGGGAGCAATCCTTGATCTTCATCCGCAAGAGCCTCAAGCCCTCCTCACTTTCAGCAAGCGAAGCTGTGTCCTCTGCACCCCACAGATTGTTCACAAGTCCTCCTCAAATCCTGATGTCACCTTCTTCTTCATAGACGCTACCTTCTTTGATGATTTGCTCAGGATACAGATTGAGCGGGTCTGGGGAAAGGGTGCAACCCCGCTGCACCCCTCTTCAGCTGCAGTCGTCCCTTGTTCTGTTTGCACAGCGGCCGCTTGGTCCATGTGTAAGCTCCTTATGAACACAATGAAGTATTCAGGAGTTCCCATCCTTCTCAAGGTTGTCCACAGTCTATTAAGGCCCACATAGTAGTTGAATGTCTTTGCATAGTCAAGGAGACACAAGTAAACATCTTTCTGGCATCCTATGCTTTGAGCCCAGATCCATCTGACAGCAGGAAATTCTGGCCTCTTGTCGGAGAAATTAAGTACTAGAATGGAAAGTTCAAAATTCCACTTCCATCATCTCATCCACACCATCTGAGAACTGACAGGGGAGCAGGCTGTGGCGCAAGGGGGAGATCGCTTTGCCCACTGGTTGGCTAACACCCCGTAAACACCTCAGTGCCCTCATCAGGAGAGAAAAGGAAAGCCAGGTACAATTGGGACACCTATGTGAATGATGACCCCCCCCCCACCCCCACCCCCCATCGATCTGTTTGTCAAGCTGGGCTGGGTGATGCTGGAAGTCCTGCCACCAGTATCTCCAATAGCAGCAGCCTCACCTGGTGGGCAGTTCCCAGAGGACCTTCTAGATTAAGACATGCTGGGAAGAAAGGCCTGGCAATGTACTTCCAAAATGTAGCCAGTGAAAGCTCTCCGGATCATAACAGAATCTTGTCTGGTGCCATGCTGCTAGATGAGCCTCCCTAGGTTGTAAAGCACCAGACGATGGCCATGCCGGTGGGCTTGGGCATCCCAACAATGAGGAAACTGGTGCAGGGCTGGTGCGATTGTGCTTTTCTGTGCACAGGGACACCGTGGATTGGAACGGACCCAATGGCAGCTGACAACAATCATGGCCAAGGATGCCTCTTCCCTCCAGCCACTCTGGAGAGCCCACCCATGACCAAGGCACCTGTGTCATCCCCACGTCCCTGCTTAAGGAATACTCAGATGTTCTGGTTCTACTCCCTTGGGCCCACCCTCTAACAGATACCTGCTGAACACCTCCTCGTTTCGGGGCCCTGAGGAGACGCTCTCTGGAGACCCATCCCCAGTGGTGGTGGGCACATAGCCACTCCTCTAGAAAGTTTCCATCTGCAGAAAGGGAGCCCTTAGGGGTGGGTGAAGGCAGCTCAGGCTGGGAGACGTGAGCTCCAGTTCAAGAGCAGCCTGGTTGGTCAATCTGCATGGCAATGATCCCCTCGGGGCCTCAGTTTCCTCATCTGTCCAACGAGGTGGTGGGGAGCCCAGTGGTTCTCTGAATCTAATCTAGGAGCCGTTCGGAGGCGGGGCTGGGACATCGGTGGGCATGGTGACCCTGGGTTCTACCTGAAGTTTTGAGTTGGATGCTAGGAGGCGGCGGAGTCTAAGCAAGCTCATCCATGTAGTTCCTGTTCCAGGAGGGAGGCTGGCGGGGCCTCAGCCAGGACGACTTTGTGGACAGGCTGCTTAGGGGTTGGGTCTGAAAGCCTGAGACCAGTATCGAGAGTGGGGCTGTCACGTGTCAGATGGCTTCTGCGTAGCAGGTCCTGCACTGAGGGCTTGGCGTGCATGATGGCATCTAACCGTCCTGTGAGATGAGACCGCACCCCCATTTCCCAGAAGGGGAAACTTGGCCTCATCCAAAGGTTAAGCCTCTAACTTGGAGACATGCCATCAAATGCTCCCTCCATAACAGCACAGGCCAGGGGCTGCCAAAATCGGAGGAAGCATTTTAGGAACAGAAGGCCTTGGATCTGCACCTGGGAGAGCAAGAAATGTTGTTTGTTGTTGTTGTTATCAGGTGTCATTGAGTCTGTTTGGATTCGTAGCCATCTTATGCACAACAGTACGAAACACTGCCCGCCCCTGCACTCTCCTCTCAATCATTCCTGTGTCCGGGTCCAGGGTCACAGCCATGGTGTCCACCCATTTTGTTGAGGGTCTACCTCTTTCATTGCCCCTCCCCTTTACCACCTGTGAAATTCTTCTCGAGAGACTGGTCTCTCCAGGGACCACTGCAAGGACAGACACATCTGTCTTGGAAGAAGTAGGGTCAGAGTGCTCTTGAGAGGCCAGGATGGCAGGAAAGGGTCGGCTCCTAGAATTATTCTTCTTCCATCACCCAGTCATCCATTAGCCATCACTTTAGCCATTCACGCCTCACTCTGCTGATTCTTTCGTCAGTTAATTCTTGTGCAGTCCCAATTTATTCATGAATTCATTAGTTTAATCACTCACCCTGTCTATTTGTGGCCAATTTTATTTTTGGACTCTATCAGTCAGGACTCATTTTACAAGTGACAGAAGCCTATCTCAAATTGGCTCATGCAGAACAAAGAATCTACTGACACTTGTCTCTGAAATATCCAAAGGACGTGTTCTCTCCAGTTCCAGCCATGGCTGGATGCAGGTGCTTCGAGAAGGCTGTACAAAACTCTCCCTCAACCCCTTAGCTCTGATTTTCTCTGTGTTAACTTTGATCTTGGGCAGTCTTTGTTCCTTCTTGTTTGTTTTCTTCTTTGCTTGTAAAGTTGCCAACCAATGCCTGCAGGCCTATCCATGTGGTCACCCAGGCAGAGAGAAGTTGACTCTTTCCCAAGTGCTCCAGCAAAAACCCCAAGAAATCCTCTCATTGGCCTAGCCAGCTTAAGATCTATGCTTATGATCTATGTTTGTATACTGGTCACTATGGCTGAAGGACTCAGGGATCTGATTCTGAGATGATAATGTCAGCCTCATCAAGATATATATGCAGAACACAGGAGAGGGGTAGTTTCCTAAAAGAACTTTGGGGTGCAATGACCAACAGGAGAGAAAACCAGGGTTGGGTGGTGGACAACAATAAAGAGATGTCTTTCTTGTGGCTCCTCCAAGTGTGTTGCAATTTGGTTCTCATCATACCTTCCCCTCTCTCTGAGCTTTCTTCTTGATGTTGTGTTGGAGTCCAGGGAACTGGCTCCTTGTGCTTTGAAAATGTCACACGCGATGTCCCCCTGGGCCTGAGACAGTGACACCAGCAGGGACCACTTCTGGGCAGTCATTACATGCTGTGCTAAGGTCTCAGTAAACCCTGTCAACAATGCCCCCCACCCCCAAGGTGAACAGGTGGGACCTTTCCCTGTTTCACACAAAAGGAGCCTGAGAGTCAGAGAAGTTAAGGACTTTAAGTTGTGGTCACACAGCTACCAAGTAATGGAGTGAGGATTTCAACCCACAGCAGCTTCCTTTTAGAGCCTACACTCTCCATTTAAAGGAGAATCCTGCCTACAGGCCAGGTTCGATCCCGCTGTGGGACGAGAGCAGGGAGAGAAGGCAGGCTGCCAACTTGGAGCCCAGGAGAAGTTTCCACAGTGACTGGAAGTCTTCTGAAATCTCCCGACTCAACAGGGTCTGATTTCTGTGGCACCAGACACAGATGGATGCCGGTCACATGGGGACAGGCCTGCAGGGAGCACAACTGAGCTAGTAGACAGGCACACCCTGTAGGACTCCGCTCCAGCATCCCGGGTTACAGGTTAACCGAGGTCACCAGGCAGTCCAGGAGGGGTGGGGACCAACGCCTTAGCTGAGCATCCTTCGTGTTCCCAGAACTGAGGCTGCCGAGCAGATACCCGGAAGGGCGACTTGTCAGTATCATGTGGGCAGACTGAGCACAGCCGCCCGCTCGTGGCTGGGTCTGCAAACAGACAGCTGGCTGCCAGGGCCAACCTGGTTGCCCTGGGGACTGTAGCTGGATGAGAAAGGGGCCAGGTATAAGGCACCGGGAAGTGGAGGACATGGACCCCTCTGCAAAAGGGAAGGCTGCCACTCAACGAGGCTCTGTGGAAACCAAGACCCTAGGCTGTCACCTCTGATTTTCCCTGGGAGAATCCAGAACCCTGGTTTATTAAACAAAGCCTTTCTGTTTTCATAAACTAGATGTAACTTTTTTTTAAAAAAAAAGAAGACCTGGTGGTACACTGGAGCCCTGAGGGCATAGTGGTTATGCACTGTTGGACGGCTACCCACAACGTTGCCAGTTCAAAACCGCCACCCGCTCCAAGGAAGAAAGATAAGGTTTTCTTCCCCTCTAAAGAGTTAGACTCTTGGAAACCCACAGGGGGTAGAGCTACTCTCTCCTAGATTCCGTTACTATGAGTCAGAATTGACTCCAGGGCAGGGAGGGCATTTGGGGGAGGCAGGCGTGATACGATGGTGAAGCTCTCTCAGAGGTTGGCCATTGGGCCTCACCCATCCACTCTGTGGGTGACAGATGGGCTCCCCAAAGGATGACAGGTGTACCCTGTCCTGTGGAGTTGCTCTGAGTCAGAAGCCACCAATGAAGGCTGACTCAACCTGCCTGCAGCTTGCTGGTCTCTCCTTGCTCCTCCACTGGGGACAATGAGGTCCAGGGAGGGAAGGGAGCTGGGGGACTTGCTGGAGCTGCCTCCAGTCCTGTCATCCGGACCCTGGGCCACTGCCCAGCACTTGTCAGTTTACAAAGTGCTTTCACACCCAGGCCCTCAGTTCTTCCTTCCCTTAGCAGGAGGTCGAGTGGGGACAATAGCGCCATTGTACAAGACCGAGGTTCAGTAGAGTTCCACAGTGTGTTCAAGATCCCGCTCCTGGAGAAGGAAGACAGACATCAGCTCCCAGCGCAGCTTCTATTCTCCTATCACCACCAGGCCCGGTTGAGTCCGCACAACCGCCTGTGTGTGAAGTAGAACCATGCTTCATAGAATTCTCCATGGTTGGCCTTGAGTATCATGACCAGACGATATTCGGAGGCTCCTCTGGGTGAGCTTGTCAGGGATTCTCACTTTGGTTCTGACTCTTAGGGACCCTAGAGACAATCTGACAAACACTGCCCAGTTCTGCGCCATCTGCACAATGGTTCTATTGGGATCCATTGTAGCAGTCATTGTCAATCCGTCTCATCGAAGGTCTTCCTCCTTTTCACGGACCGTGTACTTTATCAATGCCACGTCCTTCTACAGGGACTGTCTCTGCTGATAGCATCTTCAAAGCACGAGATGAAGTCTCTCCACCCTCATGTCTTAGGAGCATTCAGGTGGTACTCCTTCTACGACAGCTTTGTTTGTTCTTCTGGCAGTCCATCATGCTCGCAATATTTTTCACCAACACCATAAGTCAAATGCATCAACTCTTTGTGTGTGTCTTTTTTCAGATTGATTGAAACTAGATCATGTGTCACAAAATCTCTGAAGTCAGTTTCAATGTTACTTTTCCTCCTTTGATACCATCTCAGACCAGAGTTTATATAAGGAAACCAGGGGGCATTGAAGGCTGTGACCTTTCTCTCTTTATCTCTCCTTCAAATGATATTCATTAATTAATCTCCTCCCTTTTATTTGTGGAGTCTAACACATACAACATACAAAAACATAACCCGACACATCAAAACTGTACAATCAGGCCGGCCCCAGCAGACTAGTGCCCCAGCTCCCACCCCTCCCTGGCTTGTGTTTTGTTCTTTATTTTGGGGGGATATATACTGAGTAAAGATTGCAGGACCATATGGTATTTTTATTCATGTGTGTTTAAGGAAATGTTATGCTGTTTTCTATTGGGGTTGTACAATTCTACCATCCCACCAGCACTTGATAACATCTTAATCTCTTTACACCTTTCCCAGCACTTGTTATTTTCTGTTTGTCTCCTAATAATTCCAGTGAGTGATATTGTTGCTTTAATTTGTATTTCATGGTCATGAGCATTTCTTCAGGATCGTTGGTCATTTGGATATCATCTTTGGTAAATTGTCTATTCGTGATGGTGCCCATTTAAAGAAATTAGATTATTTGTGTTTTCTGATGAAGATGTGGCAGTTTTCGATAGAATTTTGAAATTAGTCCTTTATCCGAGGTATCATCACTCAGATATTTTTTTCCAAATCTGTAGTTTCTCTTTTTACTCTTTTGATGAAGCCTCTTGATGTACAAAAACATCATTTTAAAAAGAAATTCCTAGTCCTGTATTTGTCTTCTGTAGTGTGGGAGTTTTTAATTCTGTCTAGTAGTGTCCTGGAAAAAATGCATATTGTGCTGATGTTGGATGAGTGTTTGTCTAAAAGTTCAAGTTGATTCATTGTATTGTTTAGTTCTTCTTTATCTTTGTTGATTTTCTTTCAAACTAATGTGTCTATGTTCTTAAGTGATATATTAAAGTGTCCTGGAAGTATCACATTGTGGTCGATTTGTCTCTTCAACTCCATAAGAATTTGATTTATGTCTATTGGCGGTCTCTCATTGAGTGCATAGATGTTTATTATGGTTATGTCTTCTTGTTCGATCGTGGCTTTCAGCATTATAAAATGGCCTTTGTTTCTCGTGATGGATTTTACTTTGAGGTCTATTTTGTCAGAAATTAATACTGCTACCTGCTTTCTTTTGACTACCATTAGCTTGATATATTTTTCCATTCTTTGATTTTTTTTTTTGGTCTGCCTTTCTCTTTATATCTGAGGTGTGTTTCTTGTAAACAGCATATTAATGGATCATATTTTCATATCCATTGTTAGTCTTTGTCTCGTCACTAGTGAATCTAGTCAATTCACTTCAATGTAGTTATTAATAGGTCTGCTTTTTATTGTTGTCTTTTGTTGCATGTTTTTAAAAATTTTTTAATTTTATTTTAACAAACAAGTTTATTGGAGGTCTCACAGCTCTTGTTATATGTTTCTTTATGGTGTTGTTGGGTTTTTTGTTCATAATTTTCTGTGTTGTTTTCCTTTTGTTTATGGGATTTCTTATGCATTTTTCTTTACTTTGTTTTTAATCTTACCCTTTAACAGAACGTTATGGGTTTCTTCTTTTTTATTTTATTGAGGTTTTAACATCTTTGAGTTTTTTTTTATTGTTTCCAGGGTTAAGACAGTTTGTTGTTTTTTGTGAACAAATCCATATCTAATTGTTTAATCTCTACTCTGTCCCTTCTATTATTTTTATTGCTGTTTTCATTGGGAAACGTTATCTGTGGCTCCCTATTTTGAATTGTGCACATATTAGACTCTGTACATTACTTAAGGGTGATGTTTTCTCAATAATGATATCGTGTTTGATGATTTTGGGGTGCTAACTTTTGTTGGTTCTCTGTCTAATGAATTCTCCTTAGTCTTTTTTAAAGGTTCGGTCTTTCTTCTTTTTCACAAATTCCTTTAGTTTCTCCTTGACTAAAAAGTTATTTTACTTTCACATGTGAAAATAATATAATGGATGGATATAGGATTCTGGGTTGATAGTTTTTGCTTTCAAGATTTTGAGTGTCTCTCCATTTCCTCTCTGTCTGTCTGGTTTTCATAGAAAAATATGAGCTTGTTCTTACTAGTTTGACTTTATATGTGGTTGTTCTTTTCTCCCCTGTTGTTCTCCAGATATTTTTTCTTTTCTTTGATGTTAAGTTTAACAATGGGGGTGGGAGGATGGGTGGCATGGGAGAGGAGAAGCGGGGGAGGGCTCAGGGAATAGCAAGGTATCTAAAATTGAATGTGAGGAGTGGGTAGTGTTCCTAGTCATATTTGATTAATTGAAATGTATTTGAGAGGAATTACTGAAAGGTGAATTGTGGATACACATGATAGCGGGGCAGGAGGAAAGAAAAAAAGAGGAATGAACAAGAAAGTAAAAGTTATATATAGGTATATAGATCTGTATGTATATAAATACATAATGATAAGTGCATATGCATATATAACACACAAAGCAGATGGACTTTGGGTCTCTATTTAAATCTTACCTCACTATAAGAAGAGTTTGTTCAAATGATCTGGCATTATATGATGTTCACCTTCCTGACACATCTCCCTAAAATGAATGCATGAGCAAATGTGATGAAGAAAGCTGATGGTGTCTGGTTATTAAAAGATATGGTATCTGGGCTCTTAAAGGTTTGAAGTTAAACATGTGGCCATCTAGCAGGGAAGCAACAAAGTCCACATGGAGGAAGCACATTAGTCTGTGTGATCATGAGGTATCTACGGGAATAAGGATCATAGACAAAGTGGAGACCCCAAACCCACCTGTGAGATAATTGGACAGTACCTTATAGAAGGCCCACATGGTGGCTGAGCCCCAGTGGTGTAAGTGGTTGAGTGCGGGACTGCGGCCCGCGGGCCTGGCGGTTCAAATCCAGCGGCGGCTCTCAGGAGCAGCACTGGGTAGCGCCCACGACCACCAGAGGCAGTGATGCCCCCCCCCCCCAAAAAAGAAGATCCACTTGGAAGGGACGATAGAGCCAAGCTGCTGTATAGAACGAATGAAATACATAAATATCCTCTAGTTCTTTAATATTTCTTTCCCCTACTGTTATGGTTTCACCTCATCAATCTTGTGACACCTGTGTATATTCATTTGTATAATTAAGATAGTTTGATGCATGAAATCCAAGATAGGTAAACCCTTCATAAATAATAATGGGAGTAATGGCTTCCCCAGGGTAGGAGAAGAGAGGGTGGGGTAAGGAAGAATCAATGACTGTACAACCCCATTCAAGGGAAACAGATAACAGCACTGTAGGAGAATGGATGCACTGGAAGGTATAACATACACCAAGATAACAACAACAATAATAATATGCAATAGAATGATAAGGGTTTCTGGGGGGGTAGGGTGGGGAGGGAGGGGATGGATGGAGCTGATATCAAAGAGTTCAAGAAGAAATAAAATGTTTTGAAAATCATGGTGGCAGCAACTGTACAATTATGCTTGATCTAATGGAATTGTGGTCTGTTGTAATATCTGTAAGACCTCCCGATGAAATTATTTTAACAATGATATACTGTAGTTATATTCTTTTGAGGTCCTTTATTTGGAGTTCTTTGGGTATCTCAAATAGTTATTTTCTGCTCTGTCATTATGTTAGGGAAATTCTCTTTGAATTTTTCTTCGCATATTTTCTTGGTGATTATTTTTTCTTCTGGGATGTTTATCAAACCTAAGTTTTCCCTTTGGGTAGTGTCTCATAAAATTCTCAGGTGTCTCCAGCTTTTTTAGGGGGTCTTTTTATAGTTTGAGCTTTTTAGACTTTGGTCTTGGGTTATTTGTCTTCAAGATTACAGATTCATATTTCCATTGTTTTAGTTCTTCCATTTTGTTCTTTTGAAATGTTATCTATTTCTAATATCTAGTGTCTACTCTTTTAATTTCTTTTTAGAGTTGTTGGATTATACCTAGTTTTTCATTTATTTTATCAGATTGCTCCTGCAGTGCTTTCCTGAGTTCTTCTATCTTCTATTTCTTTCCATTTCTCCCCACCATTGCTTTTAAAACATAGGAAGCCATAAGCCAGTTTCTTTCTCTAAGACCTCCTCTGTGTCCCCAGGGACCTGCATGTCTTCCGCGCCACTGTGCCATTTTCCTCCTTCTCCCAGGGGGACAGAGCCTGGGGGCTGTTTCTGAGACAGAATGGTTTTTTAACTTTGTCTCTGGGACGAACCACACACATCTTGAAGAGCCAAGAGTCGCCGGGTTGTGTGGCATCAATCTATCCTGAGCAGAGAGTGATGACACGAAAGAGTTAATACTGCCCAGCTTGGCACCCAAATTTTCAGGGAGTGCAGGCCATGAATGGGGAGAGAAGAGAATACCCTATACACTGTATTTACAGAGTCTGTATGTCAGCACTGGGGCGAGGGTCTCTTTTCAAACCCTCTGAGTGTGTGCTGAATGGCAGGCTGTGCCTCTTTGCGTCTTAGGCTCACGGAGAGATTAGGGTGAAACTCTCACGCTGATTTCCCCCTGATGAAGGGTCACCTAATCCCTAGTACTGGCTGGTTCCCCTGGCATGCCCTGGGAGAGCTGCTAAAGTCCATCACAGAACCAGTTCCACAAGATCCAGAGGGGTGCTGAGAGTGAGCCTCTTCCAGCTGATCCAAACCCCTCTTAATATCTGCCACGAATGCTGCCAGGGGACTGGGACCTTTTCAGCATTAGGATGTGGAGAACCTGGGAATTTCCCCACCCACTTCCGCAACCAATCACATTCACCTTTCCCCAGCCACCCCCACCCCCACCATGTTGGGGAGAAGCATCCGTGTCCCTGTTGCTGTTGCTGCAGAGGCGGGGATGGACATGATGCCTCAGCTCATTTTTTCTTAAAAAATCATTTTATTGGGGGCACATACAATTCTTATCACAACCATCCATCCGTCCATCGTGTCAAGCACATTTGTACATTTGTTGTCATCATCATTTTCTTCCCCCTCCCCCATTATCTTTTCATTTTATTTTCACACATGCTTTTTGGAGCCCCAGCACTCAATCCAGTCCTCAGTTTACAGTGTTGGATTCATCACATCTGTTCTTGAGAGGTGACCTCTGAAATCAGAGGCGATATAGTCAAGGTGCTATCTTGGCTCTCACTGAAGAACTTTCGTTTTCTTTCTTTCTTTTCAGTGTTTACTTTTTTTTTTTCAAAAATTGGGGACTTATACAACTCTTACCACAATCCATATGTACATCCATCGTGTTGAGCACATTTGTACATCGTTGCCATCATCGTTTTCAAAATAATTTCCTTTTACTTGAGCCTTTGGTATCAGCTTCTCATTTCGCCCCACCTTCCCTCCCTTGTGATCATTTATAAATCATGATTATTTTTCGTGTCTTACACTGACCAATGTTTCCCTCCACTCACTTTTCTGTTGTCCATAACCCTGGGAGGGAGTTCTAGTTGGGTCGATCATTGTGGTTCGTTCCCTCTTTCTTCCCCCGCTTTCTCTTTACCCTCCTGGTATCACTACTCTCAATATTGAACCTAAGGGGCTTATCTGTCCTGGATCCCCTGTGTTTCCAGCTCTGATCTGTAGCAGTGTAAATGCTCTGGCCTAGCCAGATTTGCAAAGTAGAATTGGGGTCCTGATAGGGGATGGGGAGGAAGCATTAAAGGACCAGAGGAAAGTTGTGTGTTTCATTGATGCTATAATGCACCTGGCTGGCTAGTCTCCTCCTCGAGACCCGTCTGTAAGAGAATGTCCAGTTGCCTACAGATGGACTTTGGATATCCACTCCACATCCCCCCTCATTCACAATGATATGATTTTTTGTTCTGATTCTTTGATGCCTGAACTCTGATCTTATTAACACCTTATGATCACACAGGCTAGTGTGCTTCTTCCATGTGGGCTTTGTTGCTTCTCACCTAGATGGTCACTTGTCTATCTTCAAGCCTTTAAGACCCTAGATGCTATTCTTTTGATAGCCGGGCACCATCAGCTTTCTTTACCACATTTGCTTATGCACCTGCTTTGTCTTCAGTGATCTTGTCAGGAAGGTGAGCATCATGGAGTGCCAGTTTAGTGGAGCAAGTGTTCTTGAATTGAGGGACTACTTGAGTGGAGGCCCAATGTCTACGTGCTACCTTAATATTAAACCTATAAATATGTGTACATAGATCTATTTCCCTATCATCATATAAAAATATATTTACATGTGTACTTGCCTGCATTTAGATCTCTATAAATGCCCTTTATCTCCTCTTTCTTTTCTCTATTTCCTTTTACTTTCCTCTTGTCCCACTATCATGCTCAGCCTTCATTTAGATTTCAGTAATCCCCCTCGGTTGCATTATCCTTGATCAAGCCCTAACAGGCCTTCTATACCCTCTTGCCATTGATTTTGGATCATCTGTTGTTCCCTTGTCCCTGGGTTTGTTAATGCCCACTTCCTTTGCCCCACCTCCTCCTCTCCCATGCCCCCCTGGAATCGTTGGTTCTGTTGTTTTCTCCCTCAGATTGTTCTTCCCACCTATCTTATCTAGATAGACCTGCAGAGACAATAATATGCACAAAAACAAGACAGAGCAAAACAAAATAACAAAAGAATGCAACAACAACAAAAAACCCAGGACACACACACACACACACACAGCCTATAAATAGTTCCAGATCTGTTTATTGACCATTAGGAGTGTTTTCCAGTCCAGTCTGATGGGTGCCATACCCTGGCCCCAAGTCTATTTTTGGTATTCCCTGGGGACTACGTTGTTCTGCTCCCCTTGCTGTTCTGTTGCACACCCTGAGTGTTTCACCTCGGTGGGGTCAGATTGGACGCAGTTTCCACACTGTGTCTTCAGTGTTGCCCCCCGTAGGGCCATGCGTCTGTGAGGGATGCTGTGTCTTGTAGTGGGTCTGGTCATATGGTCCTCTCTGTACATTGGCCGCTCTGAGCAGGGATATTGTCCTCAAGGCTTGGTGAACCAGGAAGTGCTCTAATCTCTCTTTCTTCCCCTTTCTTTGCACCTGTGTGTTCTGATCCGACATGTCCCTCTCTCTGAGCTGTAGCTTCAGTTCATCTTTTGACCTCTCCCCTGCTTTGATCCTGAGTGCTGGGAGGAGGGACAGTTCAGCAAGCAGCCCATCGAGGTAGCCACGAATCCATAGCTTCTGGATTCTTGAGGCTTCTCTGCTTTTCAGTTTTTTATTTTATGTTTTGAAGTTTGTCTGAAGAGGGTTATACATGTTCATGTCCTTTGGGTCAGCTGTGTCAAGTCTTCTGTGGTCTTCATTATTCCTCATCCGTCTTTCTCATGCATTTGAGGCTATTGAAAACCCTGTGACCTGGCTCAGGGACCCTTGAGTCCTCAAAGTGACAACCTTGCCCTTCGATACTATAGAGCAGTCTTGTGCAGCACCTGTACCCAGCATAAAAGTACTTTGATTGCTTGACTGCTGCTTCCATGAGCACTCATTGTAGATACAAGCAAAATGAAATGCTCGACAACTTCTAGCTTTCTCGGTTTTTCATGATCTCAGTTCAGTTGTAGGGTTTTTGTTTTCTATGATCCAGCTGCAGTCATGATGAAGGCCATCATCCCTGATCTTCATCGGCAAATGTTTCCAGTCTTGCTTGTTTTCAGCAAGCCAAGTTGTGCCTTCCACATGCGGAAAATTGTTCAAAAGCCTTCCTCCCATCCTGATGTCATGTTCTCCATCCTGTAGTCCAGCTTGTCAAATTATTGTTCAACATACAGATTAAATAAGTATGGTGGAAGGATCCAGCCCCAATGCATGCCTTCCTTTTAAAAAAAATGTAACAATTTTTATTATGAATTAAGTGGGGGGTTACATTTTAGATGAACAGTTTAAACTACAAACACTCCATACATAGTCCAGTCATATCAAACAGTACTGTACAGTTGCTACCACAATCACCCATCTTGATTTTTAAACCAAGCAGTTTTCCCTTATTCTGTTTGTGTGACTGCCTCTTGGTCTATGAGCAGATTCTGCATGAACACAAGGAGATGTCCTAGAATTTCTATTCTTCTCAGTGTTATTCATAGTTGATTATGACCCACACAGTTGCAAGGTTGTTGCATGATAAATGAAGCACAGTCAACATCTGTTTTGTGTTCTCTGATTTTTGCCAAGATCCACCCACACTCAGAAATAATACCCCTCTTCTAAATCCAGCTTAAATTTCTGATAGCTTCATGTGGTTGTACTGTTGTATTGTTTTTTTAATTCTCTTGCATGCAGCATTCGTGATAGTGTCCAATATCATTGGCATCTTTAGATACTTAGGGGTAGGACTACACCAAATGATGAAGACTGCATGGGACTCAGCCTTCTAAGGAGGGCAGAGTTGAAACAGCTCTCAAAGACCACTAGACTCACTCTCCAATGTCAAGATAACACTGATATCCAGGGATGTTAAGATCCAAAGTCACCAAGCACCTTGGTGAATGAACAAAGGTCAGAACCCATGCATCTCATCTCATCTCATTTCCCAGCTGCAATTCCCACCACCCCAAGCTTTGCTCATACATTGCTTTGATGTATTGGAATGGAATTTTTCCAAGACAGGGTCCACCAACCTCAGGATTGTCTGCTTCACTTCTCTATTGCTTCTTGGCAAATCCTCCCAAGCTTCAGTCACTTAAAGAAAAAGTCATGTCATTTCCTCACATCCATCTGTGAGTGACTGGGCTCAGCGTGGAGGCCCTTCTGCCCCGTTTAATGCTGACTGAGGTTGTAGCCATCTGGGACCTCAACTGGCCTGTAAGATGGCTCACTCGCATGGCTGTTGGTTGATGCTGCCAGTAGGTGGGTTGATATTTGAACTGAACTATTGAAAAATTGCTGCGTGGTCTTCCTACCTGGCGTGGGCTTCTCAGAGCGTGGTGTTTGGGCTCCCAGCTAGGGCATCCCAAGAGTAAGCATTCTCAGAGAACTAGCTTGCTCTGGCCTCCCCTTGGAAGGTGCACAGCCGTATTCTGCATCACTTCTTTGACCTGTCAGCCAATGATGAGTCCCACTCAGTCTATATTCAAGGGAGTACATGATGTGTGGGTGATAGGAGGCATACTCTGTCTTTGAGTAAATAACCAGAGAGACTGGGTTAGATGAAGAATCAGGATCAAATGAAGGCTTATTAGCAACACGTGATGCCTAGACGACACAACCCTGTTTGATGAAAGTGAGGAGGACTTGTAAGACTTGCTGATGAAGATCACGGCGTGCTGATGAAGATCACGGCCTTCAGTATGGATGACAACCCAATGTAAGGAAGACTACACTCATCACAACTGGGCCAACAGGTGACATCATGATCAAGAAAGAAAAGGTGGAAGTTGTCCAAGGTTTTGTCTTCCGTGAATCTACAATGAATACTTCATCAAGGGATGAAAAGACAAGTTGCATTAAGTAAATTTTCTGCACAAGATTTCTTTAGAGTCGAAAAGCAAGGATCTAACTTTGTGGACTAAGGTGCCCCTGACTCAAGCCATGCTATTTTCCATAGTCTCATAGGCATATGAAAGTTGCATATCAAATAAGGAAAACCAGAGAAGATTCAGTGCAGGTGAATTGTGGTGAATAATATTGAAAGTATCTTGGTCTGCTACAAGGACAAACAAGTCTGTCTTGGAGGAATTATAGCCACAGTGCTCCTTAGACTTCACCTTCCCTATTTTGGACCTGTTGTCAGAAGAGACCAGTCTCTGGAGAAGGACACTAAGCTTAGTAAAGCAGAAAGGCAATGAAAAAGAGAAATGCATTGACACAATGCCTGCACCGATGGACTCAGGCACAAGAACGGTTGCGAGGATGGTGCCGGACGGGGCAGTGCTTCATTCTGCTGTGCACAGGGTCGATATGGATCAGATCCCACTTGATTGCCCCTAACGGGTTTGTCTTTAAAAATCAGCTACTTTGCTAGCACCTCATCCATTTATTCCAGGTGTGTCCCAGTTCCAACGACTCCCTGCTCCTCAGTTTCCTTTCAGGTAACCATTGACTCGATCTAGCTCATTGGGATAATTTTCAGAGGACGTATGCCTAGGACCCAGCACAGTGCCTGGCCAGAGTAGGCACAATAAAGATCTACTGAAAGAAGAAGGGAGAAAGATAAGCCTAAGTGGAATGAAGGAAGGACAGAAGGAAACAAGGAGGAGGAGATAAAAGAAGGAAGGAAAGGAGCAGACAGGATTGGACTGTGATAGATGCGACTCCCTCTATGTGGACATGCGATCCCCTTTGAGCACAGGGTTTTCTCTGTTAATGAGGCTGTATCCATGCAGACGCATCACTTTGAGGTATAGAAAGAGCGAATCAGACTCAGAAACAAGGAAGCCCCTTCTCTGGCAGAGAGAGCTGGCACCCTGAATCCATACTTGCATCTTCCTGAGCTGTGGGGAAGTAAATTTCTGTTTGTTATAGCCATCCATTTGTAGTACGTGACAGGTAGGTTTGTTGTGCCAACCTGACCAATGAACACACGTGAGACCAATTGAAGGGCAGAGAGATAAATGGCTCTTGGGCAAGCCTCGCCTTTCTCTCTCTTGATCTTGGACCCTTGGACCCACGTGCAGCTGGCTGCCTTAACTGTTCTGCGCCTCCATTTGCAAGCTACACTACGCATGGGAACCCTGATCCGTGCACTGTGTCTCTGTAAGTTGAGGGTCCTTCAAGCCCTGCTTCACCACACTACTGGAAGATACAACTCTTGAACTGGGGACTGTCGGACTCTGTCATCTGGCCTGCCTTGCTGTTTGCTACCTGTGACCAGCTAGCCTGACTTACTCTACAGAGGACTCCCCAGGGGCCCACAAGACTCAAAGGACTGCCAGTGTACTGATGTCTCATGCAAGTGAGCTTCACTGAGCCATTTGTACTGCTTTATAGATTAATTAACTGCTCATTTATTATGTTAGATATCTAACTATAGAAATACATACAAAATTATTAGTGTCATGGTTTTGTTTCTCTAGAGAACCCTGTCTAAATATGGGATTTCTGTGAGAAGAGGGCAAATAAAAAAATATTGTTCAGAGTCATAAAAACTCGATTAAGCAATAACATCAAATTACCCTTGCCTTCCCAACACATCTTCCATCAAAGTGTACACATGTCTGAAGGCGGTGCTGTTGCCTCTCTATCCATCCTCTGAAGAACCCAGTGTTCTTCAGCTGCACTACATAAAAAAAAACAGCAGCTCGAACATCCTCGCGGGATTCAGACCATGTTCTTTTCTAATGTTCTTTCAGTTCGGGGAATAAAAGCAAGTGAGAAAGGGCAAGATGAAGGCTGTGGGGTATATGGGGTAAGGTTTCACAGAGGCATGCTCCTAGGACAGCCCTGCTAACCCCCAACAGTGAGCAGGTGCCTTGCCATGAAGGAAAGCATTTCGTTGGTGCGATTTTCCTGGTCAGTTTCCCCCATAGTTACTTCTTCATAATAAGCCCCCATGGTTGTCCTGTGGCCTCTGGGAAACGTTGATCAAGATCATCCCTTCTAAGTTCCCCCAAACTGTTGCCAAACTTCTGAGTTGCCCTCTTTGCCTCAAATTGCACTGGTCCAGTAGACCCCCTTGTAAAGCCATTGTCTTGATTGAACCTTTTGTTGTTCTTGAAGATGTCCTAAAGAAACAAAGACAAGAGTCGGAACTAGGACTAGCAACTGGCTTGCCACCAATCCCTCCTGTCTAAACACATTTTACTTGAAGAAGCACATGCACTTATGAGTAGGAAGCCCAAGAGCAATCCTTTGCATTGACCATGGTAGCAGCCCTAGATAGCGAAGACAAAGGCCAAGTTCATCGTCTGCCTTCCTCTGAGCCTCTAACCCACCAAGTTCCTGCCCACCATGGGCTCCCACTCACTGGTCGATCCCTGGAAGACCACGTTCTCTGTGTCATCCGGACCTTAGCTTCATCCAACCAGGGTCACCACCGCCATCAGCCACTATCTTTCTTATTACCTCTAATGACCAACTTCAGAACCCTCACCACCATTTGAAGACTGGTCTACCTTCAGTCTTGTGCATACTCATTACAGCCCCACTTGCTCTACACCAACGTCCCTCAGCTCGACACTGTTGACATGCTGGGTGGAAAATTATTCTCTGTGGGAACTGTTCTTTGCCCTGCAGCATGTTCTTCGGTACCTGTGGCTTCTCTCCACTACGTGCCAGGAACACTGCCTCCCTCCCCCAATTCTGCCAACCCAAAATAACCAGGCATTGTCAGATGTCTCTTGAGTAAAGAAAGAGGGTGGGGGTGGGAAAATCACCTCCCAGCGAGAACAGTGCCTCTCCCTTTAGCAGCACAAATGCCCTGGAGGGTTTGTAAAAATAGATTATTGGACCCCACACCCCAGTTCTGCAGGTCTGGGTGAGACCCCCAAAGTTGGACTTCTAAGTCCCCAGGGATGCTGATACTGTTGGTCTACCAGTGTGCCTGTGCTGTAAGAGGAAGGGGGTGGGGAAATGCATGTGATGGGAAGCAGTGGGAGAGAGCCTAAAGCTGCTGCCTCGTCACCTTGAGGGCGTCAGGGGCCACCGCTCACAGTCCAGAGCAGGGGGTGGGGTGGGAGCCAGAGATGTCTAGAGGATTTCCGGAGATGTGCTGTGTGGCAGTGACCTCATCTGCTCTCAACTTGAGGATGAAACGTGTAGGGGTGGAGTCTAGCCTGTCAATCTGGAGATAGCCAATGAGACCTCTGTGTGGGCATGGCCTTCTCCTCTGAGGATTCTGGGAAATTGGGTACTTCCTTCTTGGAGGCAGGAGACACCTCTCTCTCTCTCTCAGTTCCCTTCCTTGGGGACTTTCTACTGACAACACTCACTCCCTTGGAAACGCCCAGCTGACGAGGCTGACCTCCTGTGAGACGCCCCTGAGGAGAAGCCACATGGAGCTACCCTAGTGCCCTGAGCCAGACCAGTCACGTGGATGCAACCAGACCTCTGAAGCTGGAGAAGCCACTTGGAGAGCCCTGCCAGTGCTGAGATGTTTACCCTGCCACTGGATCCAAGGCATTGTACGCATCTGACTTGTGCTCATCCTGCATTCTGCGTCACTGCACGTGTTCCATGAGTCTGAAGATGACTTTATAGACTGGTATCAGACATATGGGCTAATATCAGACTTATGACTGGACTGGGCTGGGATACTTTCTTAATGTACAGTTGCTCTCATGTATAAAACTCTTCCGTATGCACATGTGCGTGTTTCTGAATTTGTTTCTCCAGTCTCCCCAGACTCACGCCTGCTGCAAGTTCATCCCCGGGAGGTCCTGCCCTCAGCGAGTCTCTGAGCCAGGCCATTCCCCTTGGATGGCTCCCATGCTCTCACCGATCTGCTTCTCCATATTGCAGAGGAATTCGCTGGCACAGGAGCAGCTGGCACAGGATCACCGCAAGGCACACAATTTCCAGCACCACTTACCTGCCCTCGGAGAACTGCTGTCGGCCTCGCTCGCAGAATGCCTCACGGAGGAGTCCGCAGGGTCTGCCGCTGCTCACCAGCACAGGTTCCGCCTGGAGTTTCCTGGGAAGAGAATGAATCCACCAGGGTGAGCAGACCCTCACGCAGCCACAGCAATCATCATTATCATCATCATCATGGAACATACAGATTCACAAATGCTGAACCACTGCTCCGAGGGAAGGTGCAGAGTTAAGTTCCCAGGAGCCTGACTTACACCATTCTCATCAAGGGATCAAGACATATTTGGTACACACACACACACACACACAAAAGACATATATACCTGTGCTCTGTGTGTTTCTCTTGAGGGACACCTTGTTTACCATGGTAGGATCAACTGTCAGAAGCTGACCTCACACTTTTATTTTCTCTGGAAGTCACTTCATAGTCAACCCTTGTCGGGACCCTTCAGTTGTATGTGGGGTTCATATTTAAAGGTGAAATGATTATTTTTAAGGACTCAAAGGTGCTACATAGATCATAGCAGGGATCTTCACTTACAATGCAAGGGAACGAAGCCTCTCGTGGCTGGCCTCAGCGGGAGCACCCTTTCGGGAGGATTCCCACATATTGGTCCTCAACAGGTGTCCGCAGGTGGCCGGCACATTGGCATCGCGCTTGATTTGGGGAGTCACTCATTGATTTTAGCCCTTGGGCACGTCTGCAAAGACGGAATGTAGCAGCCACGAGGATCGAGGGCATCTGCTATGCATTTTAAGGAAAAGGATGACTTTTCAATGTTTCTCACACGCATTTGATGATGGGGTCATTTTGGGGGGAGACCCATAGCGAGCCCTGGGTCTCCCAAGATGTGCTTTCACTCGGCTGTGCTCGCAGACCTCTTCGCGCCTGCTGCTCTGCCTCCTGCATGGAGGGCACACCTGGCTGCTCAGGTCCCCGAGTGTCTCCCGGAGCACCTATCTGCACACAGTGGGGGCCGATACCTGTCTGTGTGGCAGCCCTGGCCTGCAGGTGGAGATGCATGTCTGCCTTTGAATGGACCAATTGTCCTGCAGAGAAAGGCCAGCTCACCTATGAAAGAGGTCAGTCACCCGGCAAAAAACAGGGTGGCCTGAACTTGGAACAAACAAAACAAGCCAGACAATGAACCCATTGGAGGCTGTTGGGATCCACAGGCAGGGGCTGTGAGAACTTGGCTTTGCTGCACAAGAAGGACACCAAGAGCCAGGTCACGCTGGGACAGCCCTTTCCACGTCTTCTTATCTGCAATCAGAGCCAGCAGCTCCGGAGGCCCGGAGGATTCCGGGTATCAAGAATGGTCTCGTCCATCCAACCTTGGGATTTCTGCCACCCAAGTGGACACAACCTTGGAGTTTTGCCTGCTCTTGCCCACCTGCAAAGCGGCCTTTCTGCAGAGCCATCATTTGGAAGAAACCCCATCAAGAGTAGCAACTTTAAAGTCAATAGCATAGGTTCAGATCCTGACCCGGGCAGAGACTTCCGAGTGATGTGGGCCAGTCCTCTTACCGCTGGGCCTCCATCTCCTCTTCTTCCTCCCTGTCCTCCCCATGGTCAGCCAGACTCACGCATTCGACATATAACCCGAGCAACGTCCGACCATAGTGACCTCCTTTGGGCCCTCCCTCTCCCAGAACCCACCTCCTACTTGTTCTCCTTGACCCTCACAATACTTCAGGGCCCACATCGTCCAGAGGAAGGAGCACCGGACTAGGATCACGGGAACCTGTGTCCTGCTTGGTGCCAAGTGCCTGCCCTGTCCCACACAGCGGTAATGAAGGGCAACATTCTCCATTCTTCTTCAGTAACCTGTGGTTTTCCTGATGGCCAACCAGAGACAAGAACAAAAACCCCAAGAGCTGTGCTCTTAATGCTTTGTGTATATGCGATTGGTTTTAAAGAAGAGTAGTGGGCTGAGGCCCGGTGGCGTAGTGGTTGTGTGCAGGACTGCGGCCCACTGGGATGGAGGTTCAATTCCAGCAGTGGGGCTGGGCCTCCTACTCCCACCACCGGAGAGTAGCGATGCCCCAAAAAATAAAGAAAGAAAGAAGAGTAGTATTTGCCATAAAGAGAAATGAGGTTTGGGGGCATGCTAGGACATGAATGGAAGTTGTGTCCATAGTAGCACATTTCATTTCCTTATGCCCAGCATCGCCAGGAGTCTAGTCAACTTGAGAAGGCAACTCACAACAATAGGTGACACGGAATTTACTCTCACAAAGTACACGATTCCGGGACATTAACTGTATCTACAATGTTATAAACCATCATCACAATCTAGTTACAAAAGTTTCTCATCCTCCCAAATGGAAATTCTAGACTCCTTAAGCAATCATTCCTGCCCCAAGGAATGCCCAGACCCCAGTAACCTCTATTCTGTGGTCTCTATTATTTTGCCGAATCCAGATATGTTATACTACTGAAATCATCCAGGGTATGTGTTTTATATGTGAGGTGTCATACTTCGCACTACATTTTCACACTTCGTCTCTCTGACAGCGTGTCTCACAATTCCATTGCATTCTATTGTTGCTCTTAGATGCCTTTGAGTCGGCACTGTTTCCCAGCGACCTTCTGTGCCATGTACAACGGAACCGAACCCTGCCCGGACCTGCACCACCCTCACAATTGTTCTATAATCAAATCCACTGTTGCCGCCACTGTCTCAGTTCATCCTGGCCAGACCCTTCTCCATTTTTCGCTGTCCCTCCACTTGACCAAGCCTGATGTCCTTCTCTGGGAATGGTCTCCCCTGACATCGGGTCCAAATACGTGAGACGACATGTCACCGTCCTCGTCTCTAAGGGGCATTCTGGTTCTCCTTCTTCCAGGACGGATCTCTTTGTTCTTCCCCTAGTCTGGGGTACTGTCAATAATTTCCATCAGCACCATGATTCAAATGCATCAATGATTCAAATGCGTCGATTCTTCTGTGGCTGAAGAACATCCCATGGTGTGGACACCACGTTACACATGGTCATTCACCTGTGGATGGCTCCCCTGCTAGCTGTTGCGAAGAACGCTGCTGTGAACAAGCTTGATGGCCAGCCCCCGTGTTCAACTCTTTGGGGTGCGTAGAGAATCCCGGGGTTGAGGCAGAGCGTGATCTGACTTGATCTTTTGAGGAACAACCAAACCGTTTTCCACTGCAGCTAGACCACTTCATTTTCCAACCAGCAATGATGAAGCTTTTGATTTCTCTACCTCCTGGCCAACACTTGTGCTTTTCTTGTTTTATTATTCTCGTTGCCTTGAACCATGAAACCCACTGTCATTGAGTCCATTCTGCTCATAGGGTCTCGATGTAAGGTTTCCCTTTAGGTGCCAATAGCCCCATCTTTCTCCTGCAGAGCCACCGGCGGGTCTGACCCACTGACCCTGTGATTAGCAGTGCAATGCTTACCTGAAAGCCCCCCCCACCCCCAGGGCTGCTGTAAGCACCCTGGTAGGTGTGAAAGGAATCCTGGTGGTGCAGTGGTTAAGCACTTGGATGCTAACTGGAAGCTCCTCAGCCTAACCCTACCATTTGTTGGGCAGGGGACAGTGGTGTCCGTCTACTTCCCTAAGTAGCTGCCCCGTAGAGTCCTGTTGGGGAAGTTCTACTATGTCCCACGGGGGAGCTACAGGTTGGAGCGGACTCAATGGCCGTGAATTTGTGGGTGTCACTTTACTGCACGGAGGTGGCTTGCATGCTGCTATGATGCTGGAAGTTGCGCCTACCGTATTTCAAATGCCAACGGGGTCACCGTGGTGGACAAGGCTCAGGACTTCCAGACTAAGACAGATGACGAAGACAGGTCTGGTGGGTGACTTCTGAAAATCAGCCAATGGGAACTTTGGGGGGATGACAGCAGCACACAGTCTATTTGCATCAGGAGGGGCCAATCGTGAGAGAAGGATATCACATGCAATGATGCCGAGAGCGAAGGAATCCAGTGAGACAGGTCAGCCAAGGGCCCTGCGATGGCCTCTGCACTCTGATGGGTGGGAGGATGGGTGGGTCTGGGCAGCACCTTGATCTGTTGTCCACAGGGGTGCCCTGAGCTGAGATCTTCTGGGTGGAAACTCACAACATTAGCATCAAGTGCTTGAGATGTGCTATCTCGCGGTGGTGTTTTGATTTGTGTTTGCCTTCTGACTAATGATTTCGAGTGCCTTTTTATGGACTTTTTGGCTGTTTTTAAAAAATGACTGAATTCTTCATTAATCATTTTATTGGGAGGGGACTTTACAAATCTTATAACAATCCATCTTTCAGTTGTATTAAGCACACTTGTACATATGTTACCATCAACATTTCCACAACATTTTCTTTCTACTTGAGCCCTTGATATTAGCTCTTCTTTTTTTTTAAATCATTTTATTGAGGGTTACAATCCATACATATGTCCATGTGTCAAGCACATTTGTACATATGCTGCCATCATCATTTTCAAAACATTTTCTTTCTACTTGAGCCCTTGGTATCAACTCCTCTTTTTTTTATATAGCTTGCTTTTCTATCTTCTTTGGAGAAATGTCTGTTCAAGTACTTTGCCTAGTTTAAAAGAGGTTCACCTTTTTGGTTGATGTCCAACCATGTTTTTCACAACAGTGTATGAATTTGACCAGTTTTTTCCATAAATCCCTTATTGCTGGACATTGGAAAGTTTCTATTATTTCACTGCTATAAAACATGACTCTGCATTACTTGTAAAGGAAAAGGAAGTGACTTCCAAACAGGTGGGACAAGGGCATCCCAGCTGAGGACACAGCAGGAAGCAACCAGAGCCAGACTCGTGAACTCCAGGACTTCCACCTTGTGGGTTGGAATCAGCACCACAGCAGTGGGTTTTAGGGACCTGGAGAGAGAAGGTCTGGGCCTGACAGACGAGGCAGGTCTGGCTTTGGAGTTGAACGCAGGCCCTGACAAGCCCATTGGGGAATCAGATTGAATAGAGCTGACACTATTTGCAGGTCATGGAGTGACGAGAAGATGGTAAGGGATAGGTGGGAAGACTCTAGCAATGAGAAGAAAATTGTGGGGCTCATAGAAGAGAGGATGAGACAATGGTTGGTTGTCCTCTGTAGGAATGTCCCAGTTACTATGGTTACCGTGGGACACCCCCCCCCCCCCACGCAAATGATTCAACTTCTCTGGACCTGAGTTACCTCATCTCTGAAATGGAGATAATAAAAAAAAAAACTACTTCATGGGCAGAGTTAGAAAACCAAAAGGAGGGCTGAGCTCCGGTGGTGTAGTGGTTGTGCGCGGGACTGCGGCCCACTGGGATGGAGGTTCAATTCCAGCTCCACAGGAGCAAAGGCTAGGCCTCATACTCCCACCACCAGAGGGCAGTGATTTCCCCCCCCCCAAAAAAAAACAAAAACAAAGAAACAAAAAAAAGAAAACCAAAAGGAAGAATACTCTCAGCATATCTTTTCTTTTCAGCACAGCTTTTTTTGTGTGGCATCACTGCCCTGGTGGGAGTAGGAAGCCCAGCTTTGCTCCTGGAGAGCTGCTGCTGGATTTGAACTGTCAACCCTCTGGGCCACAGACCCGCACACAACCACCAGCACATCTTAAACTGAAAGAACTCAAGAAAAATTCAAGCCTCGAGTTGAAATACTGAAAGATTCAATGATCAAATTATTGAGTGATGCAAGAAGCATCAAAAAAAGATGGAAAGAGTACAGAGTCAGTGTACCAAAAAGAATGAGCTGACTTTCTATCGTTTCAGGAGGCAGCATATGATCAAGAACCAGTTGTACTGAAGAAAGAAGTCCACGCTGCACTGGAAACATTAGCTCCAAACATGGTTCCAGAAGTTAATGGTATACCAAATAAAAATTTTCAATAAGCTCATGAAGCACTGGAAGCACTTAGTAGTCTATGCCAGGAAATTTGGAAGACAGTTACTTGACCAATGAAGAGATTCATATTTATACCCATTTCAAAGAAAAGTGACACATGGAATGCCCAAATTATAGACCTATGTAATTGATATATTTGTATATCAATATCATTAATACTCTCTCCAGAGTATTGAGTAGCAAGAATGTTACTTTGAGGACTCAGGTGTGCATGAAGCAAGTCATGGCCTTCTCCTTTGCCTCCTAGGCATGTGAAAGTTAGACATGGAAGAAGGCAAACTGTAGAAGAATGGATGCATTTGAAGTGTGGTGCCAGAGAAGAATATTGTAAGCACACGGACCGCTAAAAGAACACACTGATACATATTGGAGCAGCGCTTCTTAGAGGCAAGGATGACAAGCCTTCATCTGACGTGATTTGGACATGTTGTTAAGAGAGACTAGTCTCTGGAGAAGGGCGTCGTGCTTGGTAAATGGAGTGGTGATAAAAGGGAGCCGGGCCCTCTATGAGATGAATGGACGCAGTGGCTGCATCAATGGGCTGGCTCAGGCACAGGAACAATTGTAAGGCTGGCGTGGGACCGTGGAGCCACCTTGATGGCCTCCGACAGCAACAGTGACACCCTTCTTATCACGTGCAAGCAAAATGTTGCTGAAGATTGTCCAACACTGCTCGCAGCAACTGCCAAAGGTTCAGGCGGAATTTAGAAGAGGGTGTGACACAAGGGATCTCATTGCTGAAGTGCTTGCTGGTGGCTCCAAGCAGAGATGACCAGAACTATGTTTAGCTGTGTTTCATGGACCAAATGTGCAAAGACGTTTGGGGATGAGGATCAGAAAACTATGGATACCCTCAAGAAGAATGAGAGTTCCACTTCATCGTGCTCACATGAAATTCGTACCTCTGTGTACACAGGCATCTGTGTGAACAGAACAAGGGCATGATGCATGGTTTAAAATAAAGAAAACTGTACACCAGGTTGTGTCCTGTCACCATACTTGTTCAATATGTAAGCTGAGCAGATCATCCAGGACACACGTTTATAGACACACGAAGGGCAACCTCTTGAGCACAAGGAAGTGTTCTGGGATTCCAGTTCTTCACAAGACTATCTGCAGTTTACATGGTCCGCCCAGTCAAAAGCCTTCCCATACTAAATAAAACCCTAGTAAACACCTTTACTGGATTCTATGCTCAGTTTATGAAGAACGGGGCATCAGGATTGGAGGAGGCTTGTTAACAACCTGTAATGCACAGATGACAGAAGCTTGTTTGCTGAGTGAAGAGGACGTTGAAGCACTTGCTCACAAAGACCAAGGATTGCAGCCTTCTGTGTGGATTACCGCTCAATGTGAGGAAAACAAAAGTTCTCACAACTGGTCCAATAGGTAACCTCATGATAAATGGAGAAAAGATGAACATTTTTGCTTGAATCCATAGTCAAGGATCACAGAAGCAGCAGTCCATGAATCAACATGGTGTATTTCATTGGGTAAATCTGCTGCACAGATTTAAAGCGTTGTAGAGCAGGGGTGTTACTTTGGGGACTAAGGTGTGTCTCGACACAAGCCATGGTGTTTTCCATTGCCTCGCATGCATGTGAAAGCTACTGAAGAAGAATCGACGCGTGTGAATTATGGTGGTGGCGACAATGGACTGCCAATAGAGCAAGCAAATCCATCTTGAGGAAAATGTGTTTTAGTATGGAAGATATCGAGGCTCCGCCTCTTGTACTTTGGATGTGTTCTCAGCAGAGAGTGATACCCTGGGAAAGACATCATGCTTGGTACAGTGGAAAGGCAGTGAAAAAGAAGACCCTTGACCAGGTGGATTGGCACAGTGGCTGTGGCAGGGGTTCAAACCTTACAAGTGTGAGGTTGGCACAGGACGGGGCAATGTTTCATTCATACAAGTCAGAACTGACCCCACCGCACCTCACAACAAGAGCACTGGCCAAAATGTTGGCTCTTCAAACTCGCTCAGAGGCAACCAGAGTGACTGATAACCTTGTGCTCTGCTCCCCCAAATTCATAGCCTTAGAGCGTGTTCTATTCTGCACACAAGTGTTCAGTGACTTGGAAATAACTGGAAGCATACCTACAACAACAACTTGGAAGTGACTTGGAAATAACTGGATGCATACCTACAACAACAACAAGCAACGTGTCTTAGCCCAGGAGGTGTTGGGCTTATGGAAAGAACTGGCTGCAAGAAAAAAAAAAAGAACGCTACAAAAATAACTTTCCAGATGACCCCTACCCACCTGCAGCCCCAGAAGAAGAGTCAGTAGTAGAAGGAGGGGGGACACGGAATGTGTGGCTAATTATAAACAACTGCCTCCTTTTCCATGGAACCAGAACTGGATGGTGCCCAGCTGTCCTAACTTAACAATCTGATCAAAGATTTTACAGAAAAATAATCCTGATCAAAAGGGGAACAACGCAGGCTGAGCCCTGGTGGCGTAGTGGTCGTGCGCGGGACACTGCGATGGAGGTTCAATTCCCGCTCACAGGAGGCTGGGCCTCCTACTCCCACCACCAGGGCAGTGATGCCTTAAAACAATAAAAAAATAAAAATAAAAAAATAAAAGGGGAACAACGCAGAACATAATTTCAAATTCTCATAGACTCTAAACTTTCTGGAACCTTGGAAGGTAGATGAACCCCTGAGATAATCTTTTAACCTTAAACCAAATATATCTTCTCACATCTTCTTAAAACTGAACAATAATATAACTAGGTTCACTTCACTAGTAAAAAAGATCTGCTTTGAGCATTGTGCTTAAGTTTTTTTTAGCATTATGTTCTTTTGAGAACTATCTGGGATCAAAATGATAACAGCAGTTCAAAAGATTGGATAGAAACCTTAGAGCAGCGAGTTTATAGTCATGGAGGAGGGTTTGAATGGTAAAGTTGCAACTGCAAGAATGACATCAAGGTTACTAAATGATATATGCTAAAACTGTTAAATTAACCTATGCTTGCTGTGTATCTTATCAACAACAACAGAAAGATAAATAAAAACCTGCAATCCCTATCCAAGAATGGTAAAAATGGCTCACTGAGGACAACCCAGCTGACAAACTGGTGACCCTGAGTCCTGTGTGCTACTGGCCACTGTAACTGATGCAGTGGTGACTCCCACTGCCGGTCTGGTGGGCCCTTTTTTCCAGCACTGATCTGTAGACATAAAACCCAGCACCACCATCCTCCTACCCCCCCACCCCGCCAAGGCGTGGGAGCTGAGATAGTGGGAGAGATACACCACAGAGTTCAACTGATGGAACGTGGGGTGAGGTCAGTGCTGGGAGACTGTGTGGGAAACAGTGAGTGGAAGACCTGGGTGAGAGTGGAGGTGGGGCTCACTTCCACTATGGGAAGCCGGGGGAGGGCTGGAGTCTGGATCGATGATATAAATGTCCAGAACCTGAGGCCACCACCTTGACTGTGGGAGGCAGTATGGGTCTGTGTTTGAGGACCAGATGACCACACATCTGTCGTACTGACAATACCAGTGACACTGACAGCCTGCTGAGGGTCTGCTTGTGCCAGGCATTGCACACGGTGCTCATTGAGTTTTTACATCTTCTCTGTGGACAAGAGTATTAGTCTGAGTAGACTACAGAAGCAAATTCATAAACATACATATAAGAGAAAGGTTTATATACAAGAGGACCAATGGAACATTGAGAAAGCATCCCAACTCAGTCCAGTCCAAGGTCATAAATCCGATATTAGCCCATATGTCTGATACCAGTCTATAAAGTCTCCTTCCGACTCACAAAGCATGTGCAATGGCATCAGGACAATCACAGGCCAGTGGGTGCAGAGTCTTGTGTATGCAGCTGTAGTAGAAGCATTCCAGTGCTGGCAGGGGTCTCCCCATGGCTCCTCATTTCCAGGGCTCAGGGCCCATCAGCAGTATGGTGGTAGAAGCATTTAAGCACTGGCAGGGGTCTCTCTGTGGCTTTTCCGGCTTCAGAGGTCAGATGCCATCAGGGTAAGCCTTTGTGGCTTCTCCTCTGACTCCTCCGGTTCCTAGGGTCTATCAGCACGCTACCATCTTGTCTTATCAGAAGTGTGTCTCCAAGGAACTGATTCTATAGTCTCTCACCTCCCTGGGGGAAATATCATGAGATTTCCCAGAATTCTCAGAGAAAGCCATGCCCCACAGAGGTCTCATTGGCTATCTCCAGATTGACAGGCTAGACTCCACCCCTAGACTCCCCATCATGAAATTGACACCAAAGTACATGACTGCCACACCAAGTATTCCTGTATAGATATGAAAACAAGCTCTGAGAGGTGAAGCAACTTGCCCCCAAAGACATAGCTAGATCCACATCTGCTGAATCCCAAGCCAACTTCTCTTTCAGGATCCAGGAGAAGGTGCATATTTCTAGTGGTTTCCAAATTTGCCCATGTATAGACCCTCCTTTAAAAAATACAGATTCCCAGGTCTGCCTGAGAGCTACTGAATTGGCCTATTCAAGGATAAAGACTGGGTCCTGGTGTGTTTCACCTCAGCAAAGTCTGTCTCGGAAAGCTGTGGGGGGGGGGGGAGACTTTGGCCACACCTTCAACTGGAGGAGCCTTCAATGGGGTCACTACCTAGGGCATCGGTAGTGAGCTGCACACACCACAGAATGGATGGACCACTTAGAAGGGGTGTGGAGGTTCATGTCACACAGAGAACAACGCTTGGACTTCACACCAGGACGATACTGGGCTTTTCTCTCACTCTTTGCTGGGAGGAATGTTCCTCAGGTTCCTCCTTGGAAAAATAGAATATTTGTCCATCCTGCCCCCGGGAGATGAGAAGGACATCTGGGCAGCCCTGACTCACACTGCGGGCCGATGTGATCTCTCACCCTCTGTCTGGGTTGTCTACAGTATCAACACCATTGTCTTGCACCAATGGCTGGTGCCCAGTAGCTGGTTACTGAACAAGTTCAGAGGGCACATTTAAATGTAGACCCATGATATTTGTCATCAACACTTTAGTGTGAATTGATCAAAGAACGACCTTAAAGGGTTGACCAAGGGAACGCCCAAGGGAACCAGGTCTAAGAAGTGAGAGTCAGGTTAAGGGTGAGGGTGGGTGAGGTGGGGCAGGGAGACAAGGTCCTAAAGGAGAAGGTAGGACTGGGACAGAGGTCAGAGCTAGAAAAGTCCACCCGTCTTCACAGAGAGATACACTGCGGCGCCATGGCAGAAGCATAATTGACTGAGGTCACACAATGAGGCAGGGGATGTGAGGACTAGAATCAATCATGCCTCCCAACATCTAGACTGGCATGCACCCACATGCACAACCTCTCCTCATCCCAAATGGTGGAGAGGGTGCTACGGTACCTTCTCGCCAGGGCAATCACCTGGAGGAGGTGATTACTCATACACAAGTTTACTCATACACAAGTTTAAGTCTAAGCTGAAGAAGATTACAAACAAGTCGATGAGAACCAGTCAGAGTGCAGTCTTGAATTTAAAGACCACCTCAAGAACAGATGTGATGGAATACAGGGTGTGAAAAAACAAAAGAGAGAAGATGGAGGATTTGGCTGCCCTGGAGTTTTACATGACACCATCCCTGGATACTGGGTTGGAAAATATGGTGAGTGAGATTGTAGGAGCTCTGTTTCCAGAATCTTTTCTTTGAGGACCTGCCTCGACAAGGCAGCATTCGCCAAGGGACAAATGGGAGCCACAGGGAGGAAGGGGGATAATCATTTTGTGGATTGCAGTCAATAACACGGAATCAAATAGGGATGAATGACTGAGTGGAAAACTGATTTGCTCTGTCAGCCTTCACCCCAATTTGCAATAATAAGCAAGACCCCAAAAGTATGTTTTTAGGAATGCAAGATAAAAGCAATATATTCTGCATTGAATCATAACACTCAGTAAGTCACAAAAAACATCATGGACATTTCCTCATATCATTGAGTAGTCTTCAAAACTTCAAAATAGAAGTCTGAAAACCCCACGAATCTCCTCTTGTGCAGCATACGAGCTGTTTCCAATATTCTGTTGCTATAAATAAAGCTTACCATTCATCTGTCATACCGTTCTGCTGTGGTGGCTTCCACATTCTGTATTTCATATACCAGAAGGGTGGCTCACAGTATAGATTTCAGCAGCGCTTCAAGACTAAGACAGATGAGGAAGAAGAACCTGCCTACCTACTTGTTAAAACTTTGCCAGGTGAAACGCTCATGAGCAGCAGTGGGACGTTGTCTGGTGTAGACTCAGAAGATGAAAACCCCTCCCCTCCCCCAAGTCAGAAAGTTCTCCAAATATAATTAGGGGAGAGTTTCCTCCTCAAAGTAGAGTCAGCCTTACGGGCACAGAGGGAGTATGGCTTTGGGAGCCTCCATTTGCTGATGTGGTACAACCCCAAAGGAAAAGGAACCACCATGAACATCACTTAGTCAATGGGACGTAGAATGTACAAAGCATATCAGTCTTCATGGAGAAAATGGCAGTCAGATTGATATCCTAGGCATTCTTGAGCTGAAGTGGACTTGTATTGAGCATCTTGAATTGGACCAACATATAGTCTACTCTGTGAAGAATGACAGATTGAGGGAGATACTGCTGTTGAATTCATCATTAAATAGAGCATCTCAAGATCCATCCTGAAGGACACAGCCCTGTCAATGAAAGGATAAAATTCATATGCCTACAATGAGGACCCTTCATGTGACTCTTACTCAAATTTACATACCAGTTGCCTGTGTCAAAAATGGAGAATTTGAATATTTTCCACCAACTTCTTCTGTTTAAACTGATTAAATATGCGATCCATTGAAGGGGCTGAGCCCTGGTCGCATAGTGGTTGTGTGTGGGACTGCGGCCCACTGGGATGGAGGTTCAATTCCGACAGCAGCTCTACAGGAGCAAAGGCTGGGTCTCCTACTCCCACCGCCAGAGGGCAGTGATGCCCAAGAAACAAAAAAAAATGCAATCCATTGAAAAATAATTGGTGCTTGGAACATGAAGTTTGAAAGCAAAAGAAGTTCAGTCGTTGGAAAATGTGGTTTTGGATATAGAACAAAGCTGGAAATCATATGCTAGAATTCCACCCAATACCTTATTTACCAACTAAGTAGAGGAGGCAGAGGATCGAACCAGTGACCTAGAGGACAGCCAAGCAGACCTTAACAAACATGAACAGAAGTCTAATGAGATCATCAGAGAAGCCAACAAAAACGTAGAGCACTGCTGTGATGTTATGAACAACATCAGAAAAATGGGATTACTGGAGGAAGACACTACAAAGAAGTCAACTGCAAGAGTGAGAGGGTTGTTGGTAGAAAACTTCCCCAGCTTAGTGAAATAAATCCAGGCAACCATTCAGGAGGCTGACAGAACACCAGCTAGACTGAATCTCAAGAAGAAGTCACCAAGGCGCATAACAGTTAAACTATCCAACTTTGAGGACAAGGAGAAAATCATGAGAGCAGCTAGGGAAAAACAAGCAGTCACATATAGAGGTTCCCAAATAACGATATGCTCAGACCTATCAGTGGACACTATGAAGAAGCAGCGAGAGTAGAGTAACAAATTCCCAAAATTGAAGGAAAATAACACAAACCTAAAAATACCCTACTCAGCCAAATTATCTCTCAAGAGAGATGGAGAAGTAAGAGTCTTCCCAGACAAGGGAAAACTCAAAGAATATGTTCAAAGAAACCCAGCCCTACAAAAGATCCTTGCCAAACCAGAATGGTCAGAAAAACGTCACTCGTGGAGCACAAATAAGAGTCTGCCACATAGAACAACCCCACTCAGAGGGCAACAAAGAGAAAACATCCCACAAGATAGCATTGGCTTAAGGGTGGAAAGAAGTCAAGAATGAAACACACATACACAAAACACACCAATCATAAAGGGAGGCAGGAAAGCACTCTACGCAAAAGGTATAAGATGACATCACAGAGTCGATAGATGGATGTAATAACCCTGAATATCGATGGACAGAATTCGAGTATTAATAGACTGAGGCTAAGCAGACTGCTTTAGAAAACAAAATCCATCAATCTGCTGCTTACAAGAGACACATCTCAAGATTACAGACAAAAATAGGCTGAGAAGGCTGAGCCCCTGTGGCACAGTGGTTGTGTGCCGGACTGAGGCCCACTGGGTTGGAGGTTCAAATCCAGCAGCAGTTCTCCAGGGGAAAGGCTGGGCCTCCTACTCCCACTACCAAAGGGCAATGATGCCAAAATTTTTTAAATAATAAATAAATAAATAATAGGCTGAGAATCAAAGGCTAGAGGAAAGCAAACAGCAATTAAAAAAAAAACAGGGTTGCAATCCTAATCTCGGATAAAATTGTCCTCAAAGTGCAAACCATAAAAGAGATAAAGAGGGACACCATATAATGTTCAAGGTAACTGTAGGCAAAGAGCCACTAAACATTTTAAACATATATTCTCTGAATGAGAGACCCATGGAATACGTTAATCAAACGCTCCAAAAGATGAAAAATGAAATCACAGGCTCAACAATTATAGCAGGTGACTTCAATACACCGGATATATCTGAGAAAGATAGATCACTGGGGGAAAAAAAACTCAACAAAGAGGCTATAGATCTAAACATTACAATTAGACAATTTGACCTGATAGATACTTACAGAGCTCTCCACTCAAACACCAAAAAAAATCACATTCTTTTCAAGCCTACATGGCACATATTAGAAGATAGACCACATGCTGAAGCATAAGTCAAATCTGCATAAATTTAAGCACATTGATATCATATATGTGTGTGTGTATATATACATATATATGTGTATATATATATCTTACCACTATGCCAAAAGGCTGCGAATCAACAAAAGGAAGATGAAATCAACCAAAGGACAAACAATTGGAGACTGAATAACTCTATTGCAAAAGGAGTGTATATTGGCCCAGATCAGAGTAGAAATTAGGAAATTTCTAGAAATCAATGAGAATGAGAACATGATGAACTTAAGGGACACAGCAAAGGCAGTTATCAGAGGAAGTTTCATGGCAATACATGCACACATGAAAAAGAAAAAGAGGTTTATGATCGACATACTGGCACAAAATTTAAAGCAGAAGGAGCAGAGCCAACAGGACAACCCCAATAATAGCAAAAGAAAAGAAATATTAAAAATCAGGACTGAGATTCAAGAGAGGGAAAATAAGAGAACCATGGAAACAGTTAATGCTGCTAAAAGTTGGTTCTTTCAAAGGATAAATGGAATCAACAGATCACTGGCAAACTTAATGAAGGAAGGAACAAATTTCAATAGCAAGGATGAGAGATGAAAGAGGGGACATTACAACAAACCCAAAGGATTGTACTCCAATGAATTCAACAACTTGTTGACAGATTCTTGGAAAAATAGTCCCTTAGACTATCCCCAATGGATGTCAAGAATCTCAACAGATTCATAGCAAGAGAAAAAAAATAGACAAGGTTATCACAGGATTGCCAATAGGAAGATTACCTGGACCAGATGGCTTCACAGGAGAATTCTACCAAGCATGCAGAGAAGAACTGACACCAATTCTACACAAACTCTTCCTGAACAATTTCTATAAAGCTAGTATAAATAACTCTGATACTGAAACAGGCAAGAATCCCACAAGAACCAAGAACTACAGACCAATATCCCTAAAGAACATCGGTGCAAAAAAATTCTTAACAAAATTCTGGCCAATAGAATTCAAAAGTATATGAAACAAATAATTAGCCATGACAAAGTGGGGTTTATACCAGGGATTCAGGGGTGGTTCAACATATGAAAGACCATTAGTATCATTTGCCACATTGGCATGCAAAATTATAAGCACTCCATGATAATATTAATAGATGTGGAAAAAGCATTTGACAACATCCAACACCAATTCCTGTTTAAGACCCTCAAGGAGATAGGAATGGAAGGAAAATGCCTCGATGTAATAGGAGCTATATATGAAAACCCAAAAGTCAATGGAGAAAAGATAAATACAGACCCACTGAGAAAGGGGTCCAAACAAAGATGTCCCTTGTCTCCACTCTTTTTTAATATCACACTGGAGGGTTTAGCTAACAGCATACAGCAAAGAGAAGACATCAAAGGTATTCACCTGGGGAATAAAGAGTTGAAACTATGGTTATTCACAGATGATATGATTTTATATATGGAAAATTCCAAAACCTCCACATGGGGAGTACTGGAAGCAACAGAGGCATAAGGCAGAGTATCAGGATAAGATCAACAAATAGAAGTCTATTAGACTGCTGTACACATTGGACACAACCAAAGAAGAGGGGACTAAAAAGATGGTACCTTTCACAATAGCCAAGCACAAATTGAAATATCTAGGGATATACCTGACTTTAAAAAAAACCCAAAAGGTTTGTATGAGGAAAACTACAGAACACTCTTTCAAGAAGCCATTCTTTCAAGAGTGTCCTCAACAAATGGAAGAATATCCCATGCTAGTGGATTAGAACACGCAGTATAATGAAGATGTCAGTTCTGCCCAAGACACTATATAAGTCTAATGTAATCCTGATACAATTACCATCACCTTTATTCAAAGAATTAGGAAAACTGATTACCAACTTCATATGGAGAGGAAAGAAGCCCAGAATTACCAAAGAACTCAAGAAGAAGAGAGTGGAAGGGCTTACTTACCAGACTTTAGCATGTTATAGAGCCACAGTGGTCAAGACGCATGGTATTGGTACAGTGACAGATACTCAGACCAATGGAAAAGAGCTGAAACCTCAAAAATAAAATCATCAGCATACAGACAACTGATTTTTGCTAAGGTCCCCCAAAATATCAAATGGGAAGGTGATGGCCTTTTCAACAAGAAATGCTGGAAAAAATGGATATCTACCTGCAGAAAAATGAAGCAAGACTCTTATCTCACTCCATGCACAAGAATAAACTCAAGATGGACCACAGACTTTGAGGCAAAACCCCAAACTATTAGGACCATCAATGAGGGAACTGGGACAAACTTGAGACCTTTGGTGCAGAGAATACATAGGCTATCAGAAAAAGGGAAAGACACAAATACCATTGAGCCACAAATTGACAAGTGGGATATACTGAAGATAAAATACCTGTGTGCATCAAAAGAATTCACCAAGATAGTACTAGGAGAGCCCACCAACTGGAAAATATCTTTAGTAATGGCACATCAGACAAAGGCCCTATTACTAAAATCTACCATACTCTACTAGCTTCCAAAAACTAAAAAAAAAACCCCACCTAATTGCCCCACTGAGGAAGTGGGCAAAAGACCTGAATAGAAGCTTCACAAAGGCAGAAATCCAAATGGGCAAAAAATATATATATGAGAAAATATTCCTGATCATTAGCCATAAGAGAAATGCAAATTAAAACTATGAAAGACCACCTAACACCTTCAAAGATAGCTCAGTTCAAAATGTCAGAGAGTGACAAGTGTTGGAGGGGCTGTGGTGAGATAGGAACTCGTGTCCACTGCTGGTGGACCTGTAGGCATGCCCAGCCTCACTATGGAATTAGATTTGGCAATACCTAAAACAGATGAAAATTGAGCTACCATACAGCCCAGCAATCCCCCTACTCAGCATATACCCAGAAGAGGCAAGAAACAAACCACAGCCAGGCATCTGTGCTCCAATGTTCATCGCAGCACAGTTCACAATTGCAAGGAGTTGTAAACAACCCCAATTTCCATCCACAGATGAATGGATTAAAAAAAAAAACTGTGGTACATACATACAGCGGAGTATTACACATCCTTGAAAATCAGCAATGAACGCATGAAGCACATTGCTACGTGGGAAGAACTGGAGGAAATTATGCTAAGCAAAGAAAGTCAAGCACCAAAGGGAAAGTACATGAGTCCTCCGAGGTAAGCTTTAAAAAGCCAAAGGGGCATAGGGAAAGAAGCTACTGTACACATACATTCCTGGAGTAAGGTCCAGGTAGTATGACGGGGCCAGAGCAAACCCAGTGATACATATGGTTGCAAACTAAAAAGGAAGGGGACATGGGTATCAAGGAAACAGGGCACTAACCCATCCAAGGGGAGGGTGCTGTTTATATCTCCACAGGGAAAGAGGGACCAGACTTCAACTTGGTGCTCCAAGACATGAATGCAACGTATCGGCACGAAGCAGGGAACCAATAGAGAGGTCTGAGGGGCCGGCCCCATTCCCAACAATGTGGACAGCTCCGCCCCACCCAAAAGACTTCACTCCAGAGGACAACACTAAAGCGACAGCTCAGGGAAAGGGTCGTATCGGATCAGAGCACACAGGGGCAAATGAAGGGGGAGGAAGAGAGAGTGGAGCACGTCCTGGCCCACCAAGCCCTGAGGACGATATTGCTGCTCAGAGCAGCCGGCGCACAGAGAGAACCATAGAGCCGGTCCCACCCCGAGACACGAAGGCCCCCACTGACTCATAGTGCTAACGGGGACAACCCTTGGGACACAGTGCAGGAATTGTGCCTGGTCTGACCCCACCAACAACAGAAACCACAGAACAGCAAGGGGAACAGAGCAAGGAAGTCCCCAGGGAATACAAAAAATAAACTCTGGGGCCAGGGTGTGGCACCCCATCAGACTCCACTGGAAAACACTCCCAAAGATCAACAAACAGACCTTGAACTATTTATAGGTTTTTCTTTTTCCCATTGGTTTTGTCGTTGTTTCTTTTGTTGATGTGTTTTTCTCTGTCTTGTTTATGTGCATATTATTATTTCTGCATGTCTATCTGGGTGAGATAGGTGGGATAAATCATCTGGAAGAGAGAACAGTGGGACCAACAGTTCAGGGGGAACATGGGAGAAGGGAAGGTATGGGAAAAGAAGTGGTGTTAACAAAACCAGGGAAACGTGATCTCAAATTGATGGTGAGGAGGGTGTAGGAGGCTTGGCTGGGCTTGATCAAGAGCCATGTAACTGAGAGGAATCACTGAAATCCAAATGAAGGCCGAACATGATAGTGGGACAAGAGGAAAGAAAAGGGAAATAGAGGAAATAGCTAGAAGCAAAGGGCACTTATAGAGGTCGAAATACAGGTATGTATATATGTAAATATATTTATATATAATGATGGGGAAATAGATCTATGTACAACACTAGGTTTAGTGTTAAGGTAGCAGATGGACAT